>JAQQAE010000410.1:0-34137 GCA_029823295.1 Pseudamia nigra
CCCGGATAAGCGGCAGAAGACGGATGTACAGATTCAGATTCAAAGTAAACCACATAAATTAGCATTTTAATCTTTTTCCTACCACTGTGTGTACATTCTATTTGTCTGCATCAATATTCTCCTTGAATCTTTGCAGCATTTCAAATATTAACATTTCTCTTACTCTTGCACAAAATGTAGTCACAATAAACTATATCTGGTGCTGAGTGAAATGTTAACAATGCTGCAAGATGATAAAAACAACCTGTTTTGGTGATCACACTTTGGAGCACATTCTAAGTTCGTGAGATTTTTCAGATTGACTGACCTTCATTTCTTAAAGTATTGGTGGAGCGACATTTTCTTTTACTCAACTGAGTGTTTCTTACCAGAATATGTAAAGAAGTGTCCAAACTTTTGACTTGGATGATGTGGTTGCACAGTTAGCATATGCACCTCACAGCAAGAAGGCATTCTGTTTTCCCCTGCAATTAATTACCACGGCAGCCAAAACTTAATAAACGTTCACTAAAAAATGTTGGAAAAGGACTGAGAGCAGTGAATTTGTATTTGTGACATGAGAAAATCATAAAAATCAAAGCCTGTATTGGGCCAATTCAAATTAAAAGTGATTGTGTTTGTTTTTCCACAGTGAGTGTTTTGATACTTTAACATTATTTTTAAAAGCCTCCACACCTGTTTCACAAAGAAAACAGAAATTAATGCTTGTTTTTTTCATGATATGTCTGTTTATGTAAAACAACAAAATACAGAAACATGACAGTAGATCAAATAAACCTAAAAGACAAATGAAAAATTGTACTTTATCACAATAAATCATCCTCTTTAAATGTCTGATATAAAACCAGACTCTGTTCCCCTCTAGTAGTAGCAGAGTGTTTGAACAGATCATGTCTGTGTGTAAAGGTCCAGGACAGGATCAGTCTGAACAAATTTGGACTGGAAGGCCTCATAATGTTGGCAGGTATGTATGTATGAACTCTTGGTGAAGCTGTACCGGTTTTTCACATGGTCAAAAATCAATGCCAAATGCATTTGACAAATCTCACTGTACAAACATGACATGTCCGTCCATTTATGATCATTTTGCAGTAAGAATAGCTGTCCAAGTACTGAAAATGTGATTATTTTATGTGCACCAGATGTAGGAGTAGGAGGGAGCTTGGAGTTTGTCATTTGTTGAGATCAGAGAAAACAGAATTAGTCTTTGTGAAAGCATTAATGATAATTCATCAAGCTGTTAATACTCTGAATTTATCTGCAACGTGCATGTTGATGAAGATTGCTTTTCCTTGTCAGTTCTTATATTGCTTCTTTGAATTTCCTGTTAATGTGACATGTCTTTGCTTTTGGCTCCGAAGCTGTAAACACTGAATCAGCAGCTGACACTTGCAAAAGCAATGATCTTTATTCAATAAGATTAAAAACATTAGCAATTTAGCTGTGAATGAAGTGACTCGTTTGAAATCAGAGACAATATTTTTAAAAGCCAAAAAGGTAAATGATGAAGCAGTTACAATTAGATACCAAGTGGGACTAGAGGGGGAAAAGGTGCACTGAAAAGCATTGTGACCACAGGCATAAGGAATTAATTCACTCAAGCACCTTTCAGTACATCTCATTAGATTGTAACAGTTCAATCTAAATTTTCCTCTCATTGAGCGGAGACCTCTGCTGTTTACTCAAGGAAAAAAGAGCAAATATCAGCCTTCTGTCTGCAGCCTCCACACATCCACATCATCAAATATGAAGCATAGAGGAAAAACAGGAAATACAATATTTTGTGGCTTTTATGCAAATATGACATTTCTCCTGCTGGTTCCACGGAGCCGGGCTCTCTGTTGACCACAGATACCTGCCTGTGTTAGTGCTGAGGTAGCAGCAGCCACTGTTGCATTGGGTCTTCATTATTTGTTATCAACACATGAATGGCTGTCAAACATAAATTATACACATGCAGTTCTAAAAGTTGAGCCGCATGTGTCCAGGGAGGTATACCTCAAATGTATCAGTGCAGGGCCCTATCTAGTGACTGCACCTGTAGGATTGAATTGCATCGCACAGTGAACTGTTGTCACTCACTCTATCAAAAAGATGACAGAAAGATAGAGTCGAATCCTAAAATATACATTTCTTGTTTGACAGTATTAAAAAGCACATATTTCCCCCATAATACATTAAACTAATCAAAAGCTAATAGTAGGAGGAACATGACAAGTGTTACTGCAGTTGCAAGTCAGAAAATATATAGATTTACACGGGACTGCATTTGTCAGTTTAAATTCATGATTTTATGTAACTGTTTGCGTATTTAAAAACCAACCCTACCCTGCGCTATGAGCCAAAAGTTTGGACAAATCTCTCCCCATTTTTTTCTGTATGTTTTGCGATATTCCATATTGTGCATTAACACTGAAGACATCCAAACTATGAAACAACATGTACACAATTATGTAGCAGCCAAAAATGTGTTGAACAACCCAGAACAGGTTTTATATTTCAGATTCTTTAAAGTAGTCACATTTAATTTTTACGACAGCTTTGCACATTCATGGCATTCTCTCATACCTCACACCTGTGAAGTGCAAACTGTTCCAGATGACTACCTCGTGAATCTTATGAGACAATGCCATGAATGTGCAAAGCTGTCATCAAAGCCAAATGTGGCTACTTTAGACAATGTAAATAATGACACTACGTATGTCTGACGTGCAAAAATTTCAGGATGATCCAGAGACATCTGACTGAAATTTCTCAAAGATGTTTTGGGATATTTTTATTCACAGAAGAAGCAAACACTGGATTCCAGTGGGACTGTATCATTAGGATGAGGATGGGGAAAGCTATGGAAGGTTTACTAATGTTACAAAAATCTTGACTTCTTCTAAGAGCTACATAAGGAGAGTGTGTGCAAGCGGGAGATGATTGATCGAGGGACGTACCAAGTGAATGAAAGGGCCAAAATTTAATTTGTTAAGCAGAAATAAAGCTGGGCTGCTTTGGAGACAGGGGTTTCAGTCTGCTCGTGTACCTTTACAATTCTCCTTTAAATCCTTTTACATCAGTATGAAGCACCTGCACCACTTGTGTTGTTTTGTGGTGTGGTGTGAAAGTTGTACATCAAACAACACTTCTAATTTATTAAAATGCATAATGTGTAATGATCACAATTCCTCACATGTGCCAGAATGTAATACAGGGAAATATACAGTACATTGCTGGCAACATGCACACTCCAAAGGGTAAAATGTGTCAGAAATGCAACGAGGAAGGTGCATAAACTGTCAGAGTCAAGTAACACAATATGAAGTTTCCCTGAGGTAAGATTTTACATTAACTAAATATGAAGTACAGACTCTCATCGTTGCCTAGTTTTTCTCCTGCTCTACCCTGATGCACTGTTCACTTTATAATTTCATTGCTTTGGTTTAAACTACAATACATACTAGGTATACTTACAGTATGGATGAATAAAAGCAGTCAGTTCTTTTTGCTTGTGATAAACAGGCTGCCATTAACACACTGTTGAGTAATTATTGACCATACAAGTGTCCAATAGATGGAGCTTTTGAGCGAGACGATAAAACAGTTCTCTTATAGGGGTCATTATCTATTCACCTATGGCAGTTTTTTTTAATTGTCCTTGTTATTTCTTCAACATAGTGCAAACAAAGCAGCATCCAAGTCTCTTGTCTCAGAATCCAGCGTGTATTCACTATTTGAAAAGTGAAATGCACTCAGACAGAACATGGCAACTGTGACCTGAATGAAGTTGTAATTCAAACACGACAGGGCCTTGAGACCCCACAATAACCTTGCTATTATACTAAAAATATTGGTACAAAATGACACACTATTCATAACATGACTTGAAGGACAGTGTGTATCATGTCTCAGACATTACGCATAAAACATATCTGTGAATGAAGTGTCATTTGCTCTGATAAAAATATAACGCCATCTCTCGGATAGTGTTCACATGCCAGATGTGCCTGTATTTTTTTCATTCACATTTGGTATTTAGTCATGGCATGGACTATGGGCTTTCATTCCCTCTGTGAGACTGTAAATAAGCCCAGCATCCTCTGGGAGTGACTACATAAAACACTCTGTGCTTAGCAGACCTCAGTGGCTGCCAGAGGCATAACTAAACCATGGCCGCTTCACTTCTATCAAGAAAAAGGCAATATCCTACATATCTGTGTTTATCTAGCAGAAGAGCACACTATCAAAAACAATCACACTATAAAAAATGTGCTGACAAAAAACATAAGAGATGAGCCGTCTTTGTAGGTTTAGTTTTTCACAGCAGTGCAGCACAATCAAAAGGGTAAAGCATGTTTGTCTGCTACACTCTTTTCATGATATGGATTTTTGGTGACATTATGTTCTAATCTAAATCTTTGTGTCCGGTAGGACAAGAGGTTGACGGAGCTTTAGGAAAATGCTGGAGATGTGTTTGAAGTGTGGTTTCCCAAACAAAATCATTCGCAAAATGCAGGGAGATGAACAAAAGAAGAAATTCAATGTAAATAGTGAATGAAATAATGTGGATAAGGGACAAGAATGATGAAAAATGAATAAAATATGTAACAAAATTCACAAAACAGCACAAAAAGGAACAACATTATCCAAGAAGGGACAAAATAACTCCCTAAAAATGAAAGTAAATTAGCAAAATATAAGGTTGAATTATTTTGCAAATAGTATATAAATTTTTTTCATCATTCTCAAAATGATAAATGTCAGTCTTGTGACACCTAATTATCTTGTTTGCTTTAGATAGCTTACCTTATGCGGCTTAAGAGGTTCTATATGGCATAACTGATTAAAAGTATTGTTACAGGATCAGTAGGATTCCAGTTACATCTTGTGGTCATTTATCGCATTTATATCGTAAATTGTCCTAGCTGCAGCAAAATTGTTTTGTCATGATGTTTTATGGGTCATCATTCATGAGATATTCGTAAGGGTAAGGCAAAAGCTATTTGTGCAGAGTCTGTATCTCTTATAATTTGTTCTGCAGTTTTAAGTAATCACAGATGCTCTCTTGGACCTGACCCAGCACGTGTGTTTAGAGCGGTTGAATTCACTTCTAAATATGCCTTTTCTCTTGAGGTCCCAGCCTCTTGTGATGTGACCTGCATCACTAATTCCATTAAAGGGGAATAACATGCATTAGGGATCTCACTTTTCTGCCTCGCGTTTGCATAATTTTGTTTGGCAACTTGGAAAAGGGCCATTAACAGCACTAAGACACGCACTGTAAAAGATAGGGACGAAGGCAGATCAATACTTTATTTCAACATCTTTAGTGGCATCAGGGTCTAGATCAGGAGGCATTCACTAATTCAAATTCGTGCAGGAGTCTTGTGATGCTACCATTAGTTCCTGATAAGAAAACACTGTTGTACTGCCTCTCTTAATCTCTGACAGACACGTTCCCTGGATCAATAGTCTTTTACTTTTTTTGTTCCAAAGACAAGATTGAAACAATAATGAGGAGTGTGAGAAGTGGAATTGAGCACGAGGCAACTCCTGGCAATCAATTAGGCATTCTCTAGAGACCCCATTTGGGGGTCGCATTAAAAAGCGGTGACCCCCCCGCGATTCACTTCAAATGCCGGATGTTTGGCAGAACAACCTTTGACACCAACTTTATTCCAGCCAAGAGGTGGAAGAGCCGTCCAAACAAGTGGATTAAGCATGAGGAGAGCTGTCTGCGGGAGGCGCGGGATCACTGGGGGAAGTTGCGACTCACGCCAGTGAGGAGGAAATAATCACAATGTTACCCTCTCATGAATTATTAAGTACCATGTGCCTATTTTAGCCCCTTCTCAAAATACTGCATTTTCATCTGTGGGTCTGAGGCAGTGTGCAATGGTGGTGTGTTTTTTTCTTTTTTGACAGCTGTATTACTGCTGATAAGCGAGACCGTGTGAGCTGATCAAGTAGTGAGACAAGCGTTCAGAGCAGTAGCAGCACAGCAGCAGCGCTCTAGTCACTAGGAGCCGTGGCAGCAGAAGCAGCAGCAGCACTATCAGTCACAGCACAGGCAGCAGCGGCAGCAGCACAAGCAAACTCTCCTATCTCTTTCTCTTCTTTCTGGAGTTGTTTCCTGCTCAGAGGACAAAAGCAAAAGGAAGTAGGAGGAAAGTGATCCCAGGCTGATAGCTGCCATCAAAACAAAAAACAAAACGCAGACCTGGCTGCCCCCATGCCTATCGAATTTGTTTGCAAAATCAAATTTGCAGAGGAGGATGAGAAGCAGAAAACCAAGCAGGATGGGGACAAGGAGAGCCTAATCGAGGAGAGCTGCTCACCACCGGCCAAGGATTTGGCCGGGTTTGCTAACTCCTGCTCCCTGCATGGGATTAACCACATCTTTGTCTCTGGTCGCCTGGGCATCCGGCAGACTCTCTGGGCTCTTGCCTTTTTGACTTCACTGGCTCTGTTTCTTTACCAAGCGGCTAAGTGTGCCATCTCTTACCTGGAGCACCCACATGTCACAGCTCTGAATGAAGAGGCAACACCTGAGATGGTTTTTCCTGCTGTGACCATCTGCAACATCAACCGCTTTCGATTCTCTGCACTCACCGACGCTGACATCTACCACCTGGCTAACTTGACAGGTCTGCCCCCAAAAAACAGGGATGGTCACAAAGCCAGTGATTTAATGTATCCTGCTCCTGACATGCAGGACATCTTCAACAGGACAGGACATCAGTTAGAAGAGATGCTCATGAGTTGCAATTTCAGTGGACAGAACTGCTCTGTTGAGGACTTTACTGTGGTGAGTAAAAAAGTTTTTCTTAAGTTCTTTATTTGTCTTAGTCATATAATAACACAATACTTCATCATGATTTATTGACTTTATCAAAAGTTGTAAGACCAAGTTAAGAAAAAGTTGTACTTTGGGGCTTGTTTTGTTCACATGAAACTATCCATAATCATGAAAGGAATTGAACACTTTAAACCAAAGGGAATTGAAATTCTCTTTGTGCTTGTATTCATCTCCTGGGGCCATGTGGTTCCCACGATGCTTTTATGCATGCAAGATTCATGCCTTTGGTTTTCAGCTGTATGTCTCTGACTAAGTTCTAAGCAGCAACAGTTTTCTCTCCAGTTGTGTGTTTGAGCCAGTACTCAAATCTGTTACGTCAAAGAACAAACGCTTCTAACAGAAAACAGAGAGCTGTCATGTGTACTTGTATACTTTTCCAAGACAAACTGCACTTTAATCTCGCCTTCCATCTCCAGTAGCTGGGAGTGCATGGCAACAAAATTGTCATCAGAAATAGTCAAGTCTCTTGTTTTTCTCTTTCCAGCCTCTCTTTGCGTCGCTCCCTCTCTCCTTCTGACATTGCAGAGCAGCTGCCTCTCTCTGAGCTCTTGTACCTTCCAAGAGGAGAGGAGTAATGCTTCTTCAACGTTGTATTTCAATCTCACTGCTGTTAAGATTAAATATTTAAAGACAGACATACATGATTTTTGCATTAGCCAGATTGACTAAAAGGGATGAAACAATTTCCATGAGAGAAGGGAGAAAGCGTGTGTGTTTGTGCGTGTGAAATAGAAAGAGAGGGATCAGGTGAAAGAGAGTTTGTGCCTGTGTTCTGTGCACTATTTATTAAAGGCACTGTCCTTGCAGGAGATGGATTTCCCCATCTCTCCTGCAGGAATAGGAATATGCAATTGCTTTAGTGATGATAAAGTGCAGGTGTCAAGTCTTAATAGGGTATGTTGAACATTGATATGCTCACCTTCCTGAGACCCAAAGATTCTGTCTTATCACAGGTCTGCCACAACATTACTTTGATGTGCCAAATTACACTAAAGAAATAATGACAGTTTATTGCTTCTGTTTTGCCTCTGCAGCAGCGTAAGGAGTTATTTTTCTTTGTTCTGTTTTGCAGTCTTAATTCAGCCACTCACATGGAGATATAAAATTACCTGTGACAGGAGAATGGATCCCCCTCTAGGATTTTTTCTCACTTGTTCTGTCAGGCATAAAGAAAATGTCATGCTCCTCGGGGGAGCTAAAAAGTTTGATGAAATTCAGTCTGAAGCAACAACATGAATCTAAAAGTTTATAATACTCTTCTATTGCATTTGACGGCAATGTCCCTTGTCATTTTGACACTTAGTCATCCCTGAGTACATTAATTACCAGACATTTCTGACATCCAGGAAACGTCTGTCTCATGTCAGTCCATGAAACGTCTTGTAGCTCTCTTTAGACACTGGGTGACTTCATCACAGATTAAGATCCTGTTGGAAGTTCCCTAAGCTGTTGTTTCCTCTCTGTCGGCTATGTGATCTACATTTTCGGGGGCTGTCAGTTAGATTTGTTACAGGCTACTTGCTACCTCCATGCATGACAAATCACTTACTCCAAGTCCTGACTGGGAACACCACTGGGACTGCACAGGGAGGAAGACAGGAAGGTCTGGCTGTTTGGAAGATGAGGCAGGAAAGCAAAATGTGAAAGCAACCGTGTGCAAATTAAACTCAGTCACGTGCCTTTTACTCCTCTACTCATGCTTGTATGAGTGTGTATTTTCGTAATGACAAATCGCACATCATTTGTTACAGTCAGCCTGAATACAAAAGGAAGCCGTTACAACAGCTGATGTGTTATTAATCACATGCAGCCATGAACAGTACATACACACATATACAAAACCTCCTGTGTAGATCGATCATTCTTCTTCACCTCATGGGTCCCCATTTCATGATCGGCTTCTTGTAAATGTCTTTTCCTGCTTTTGTTTGAGGATTGTGGGAGGTGCAGGTGTTTTATTTTGATACAAGATTTTTCATTCCCTGCCAATGCACCATTTTTGATTAAACAGGCTTTTCCTTTTGCAGATATCTTCATAAATGCTAATAATTCGGCCCATGTTTCAGAGTCCACTGACTTAAGTGGCCAAATTGTGAGCGTAAGCCCTAGCTAGGAGTACTTTATTTTCCTTTTTTATTATTAGATCATTACAGCAAATTAGTGATTTTCTTCAGAGCATATATAAACATATATCTCAGAGCCAAAACAAAATTGTCTAGCTGCTGTAATTTATGGCACGAAAATACATAATCACATAGCAGAGAAATTTGTTTTCCTTTTTCCAGCATGGTGGACCGTCGTGATTATTTGACGTAGGTAATAAGGCCATTCTTTATAATTAAAGATTACATTATTGACTTGGATTAATCACAGAAGATAAAGCTGATTCAACAAGCCATGAATAAATAGATTAATATTTTTCTTCCAGTCTAACTCTGAATAATTGTTCATCTATTGTGTGGTGCACTCGCAGAGATGAGCACTGAGCCCTTTGGCTTTTTTAAACAAAGCTCTGAATTGGTTTGCTCTGACTCTCAGCTGTGTTTGCTGCTGCATTATCAGATTTTGCTCTCAGCAAGGACAGATCCCTTCTGCATATATTCATGGAGATAACTAAACAGCTATAGGGTGGCATGTGAGGTGATCTATAAAAACCTGGGTTAACGGGGACAACACTGAAGATTTCTCTGTCTGCAATCTGTCATTACACTGACTGAAGCCCGTAGTGTGTGTTTTATAGATAATTGAATATTTAATAGTGCAAGCCACAGATGATGTTAACCCCTCCCAAAACCTAGTCCTATACTTCATAGGGGGATGAAACCTAAAACCACCTTACAGCAAATTAAAATGATGAAGAAGTAGCACAAAATAGTCATTATCATCAGATGATCTCAATAAGTGTGTGGTGCCTCATGGAAAAAATGATATTTACAATGTAATATTAAAACACTCCATTTCATTAAATAATGTCTGGCCTTGTATTTACCTCAGCTGTAGTGTACCAGACCTTTATTTGAAGGACACTTACATTCGAGGAAGGCCTTCACTTCTAATTTTTTTTTTTGTTTAATAAGTAGAAATGATCATATTTTGCTAAGGCTTGTATTATAGAAAGACACTTTATTTCTATTTTTTTTTGTTTAATAAGGAGAAATGGTCATAATAAATTTAAAACTCCAATAGAGAGGTGATGCTATGTTAATAAAAGCTCAGCACTTTTATCTGTTACAAAATAAAAGGCGTTCAGCATATCAGAGAGTAAAAATGTGGGGTCAAAACTAAGTTAAGGCTCGAATTGGACTTAGTGATGTGTGGCTTATTTTGTGACAAAGTGCCATTTGTCAGTCATGTTTCATTTCAAGTAAAAATGGTGTTCCAGTTTGTATAAAACCCAACATCCAGGCAAATACCGAGCCAGTTAGTAAGTTACTGCAGTTTGACTTCGATTCCCTGGCGTTTTGACTGAAAATGGTCAAAATAATGAACGAAATAAAATTAAAAATAAAATAATGAATTAAATCTTCAAGAAAATGAAGAATAATAATCCAATAAAAAAAGGAACAAAATCAAAATCAATCAAAAGCTGCATGTTGAAGAAAACAAACAAAATTAATGAAAGTTTAGCAACATGATCAAGAAAATGGACAAAAGAAGGAGCAAAATGAACATCAATAAACATAAAATTACCCAAAATAAAGAAAATAATCAAGAAAATTAATAAAAATCTAAAGTAATTTGTGGTCAGTCTCACTGTGGAATGGCTGCAAACAAAATGCAAAAATATAATATATACTGTTGAATTTTAATTTGAATTGAATGTGTGAAATGAAAGCAGTAGAAATGAACTTTACTTGCTGAACTTTCAGTATGGTATCCATTTTTTTTTTTAACTGCCTGTATTTGTGGACTGACCTTTACTTGCTGGTGTCGACTGTGTCACTGGCCTTCGTAATTGTCTTCTGTTCTTGTTAAGGAAATACAGCAAGTAAAACCAATGAGACCTGTGTTATACATACTGTTAACATTTATTGGATGTAATGAATGCTTATTTCATCAGAATGAAATGACCTATTGTGAATATATGTCATTAAAATTCATGTACTACATTATACATTTCCTCATCTGTACATGTGATTTCTGCCCGAGTCATGTCAAATAGATATTTATTGGAAATGCCGGTGAGAATAACAACTCCCATTGCCTTGTGCTTACCGAGGTTTAAAGCAATTAAAAGTAGAAAATTTCTGGTGCAGTGCCCTTAATTCACTCCTGTGTGCTGTGTCTTGTTTTCAGCCATACCATACTGTGGAATTCCTTGAAATCTGATGTGCTATATTTTTAACTTTCAGTCACAAGGTGCACAGTTGCATTACTTGTCAATCTGTCACTTTGGACAGATGTGGTCTATGAGATGTGGTTTTCACAGAGCGGTAAATAGAATCATGAATTTGATTGTTCTTTTACCGCATTTGCTCGCCGCTGACTTTGTCTGCAAGTCCTGTGAAAAGTTGTGCTGAGATTCATTTTTGCCTTTTTATGTTTCTGTGTGAAAATGTGCGTGTGCAGATGATGATGAGAGTGACATCTTTCCCCCCAGTGGTTTCACATCTGCACAGCCCTTTAACAACTCAACCACCCACCCACACTTGCAGACATGTGTCTCTGCAGCCACCCTCCTTCCTCCTGGTGGAGAGCGAGGAGAGTGGGAGCGTGAAAGTGACTGGCTATCTGGACCGGCTTCGTCTCCAACAGCCTGTCAATTAGCTGTCTACAGTTCCACCACTGTGGGTGTCCCTGCAGCTTAACACGCCATCTGATATCTGATCCACACACCCAGACCAGGAGGCCAGCTCTCCACATTATTATATCCCTCACCTCCCATAAACAAACACACCTCGTCGTTTCTCCTTTTTTTTCGTGTTTGAAATTTTTCTTGTGCAAATGAAAGAAAAAAACCAGTGAAAAAAAGAAGGAGCTCTTATCTTCAATCTTTTTTCTACACCGGCGGCTGAGTGAGGACTGCTGTCTTTGCAACCCACTTCAGTCCCACTGCACTCCCTTCCCCACCTTCTCCTTTTCCTCCTACAACATATCACAGGAAGATGAATTACAGTGCAATTGGTCGGCTGCTCCTCCTGATATGCATCACCACTGTCTAATCAGATGAAGCCCACCTGTGACCAGCCACTGGATAACACCAATATGCAAACAGTTTATATTTGGGAAGATTTACCTTTTCTATCACTCCCTGAGCAGGTTTTAAAACCCTCTCACTGTGCCACGGTTTGGAGCGCTCGGTTTGATGAGGAGAATCTGCGGCTCAGGGATGGCTTTTAACGTAACGATAAAGGCTTCCGATGTTGTGCTACCACATAACCCCCTCCTCTAACCCCTTGGGAGTCTTTTAGTCACACAGACATTTGTCTCTTTCTGACAAGTCATACACCAAGCTGTTGGTAGTGTTAATGTGGCTGCGCGCGCACACACACACACACACTGATTTGTAATAAGACTGTGTATGGTAGATGGAATGCTTCCCTATACAAACACACCCAGGTTTCAACACAGATTGAGAGAGTTGGCTCGCAAGATTGATCATGACTCCTGACTGGGTGCCCCTCCCTCTCTGGAGGATCGATACATCCTTCAGTCAGAATGCTTCCCTGCCCTTCCTACTCCAAGCCTGGTGTGACTAATTATCTTGTGCCTGTGTTTTGGACTTGGTCTCAGCTGCATTTGTTAATGCCGGCAGAGTTAGTGAAGAATTTGATCTTTAGAACA
Organism: Pseudamia nigra; assembly: GCA_029823295.1. Classification (NCBI taxonomy): domain Eukaryota; kingdom Metazoa; phylum Chordata; class Actinopteri; order Kurtiformes; family Apogonidae; genus Pseudamia; species Pseudamia nigra. The sequence goes on from JAQQAE010000410.1 coordinate 12,629, forward strand.
CGATATCTGTTTGTTTTAGCATTTATATCCAGCCCAAATCAATCAATATACACTCTCTACCTTTTCCCCAAAGGGTGCTGAAAATTATCGAGCAATTTGAGATGACTCACAGCTTGTGAGGATAGGGAGGGATGGGCATTTCAGTGCAGTGAAGTCAAATTTTAAGTGGAATCCAGAAGTAGAAGTTTCTTACTGGCATGTGATCAGGTTAGTTGTTTTCCAACACACGTCCACATAATTTAAAAATCACTCAATAAAGAGTGAGGGAGAGCCTCGATTTAATTGTATCCTCACTCCTCTTCAAGTTTAGTAAAAATTTTGTAAATGCAATAAGATGAGATTTTGAAAATGAAAAGCACGTTGCAGCTGTTTGACATTTTGCGTCATTTGTTTTCAATTTTGTCATGTATTTTAGACGTTCCAGTTAATTTAGTAACTGCTTCTACTGAGCCATGCTAAATTACCAATATGAACTTGCATTTGCAAATGCATTACTGGCCCCATCAAACCACACTAACAAACCATATGCAGCAATATTTAAATTATATTAGAAGTAAATATGCATTTTCCTCAGCAGTGATTTACACTCCATTTTAGTTCTTGTAGCCTTCCTTCATTTTCGATTATAAGTAATTATTGTACTGTTTACCATGATGAATGCTCACAGCGAAGGTACACTTTAAATGCACACGTTCCCTCTTAGCAGCTAATGTGTATTTTATCATGTTTTCCAGTCTTTGAATGCGTTAGTGGAAATTCTTCTGAAAAATTAACCAAGCTTGCTTTTAGGGCACGGCCACATAACAGGTTCGTGCCTCTTCATTCTTCTTGCTCGTAAGGTTTAATTACTTCACCAGAGATAGCATATAAAAGAGACACCCAACAATGTAATCCTGTGATAAATTAAAAATCTAAAAAAAAAAACATTATTTTTTTTTACTATTGAAAAAAGCAGATATTCATTCAAAAGCAGTGATGGGAATAAGATCAGTGCATTTTTCTCCTTATTTAACTACATGGATGCTAGAAACGAAAATGTAGCACATATTGCTTGAAAGGGTTAATTTTAGTCACAGATGAAGAGTACATCTGAGATCATAACAGGGGCCACGGAATGAGAGGCTGCAACGTGGAAAGCAGTGCATGCGTGGGATCATTGTGAGCACAGACCAGGAAGGAACAAACTTAAGTGCTTAGTGTCTTTTGGCAGCAGTTTGTCGACTTAGCTAATAAATTAAAAAATAAAAATAAAAGCACCTCGAGTGTCTCAGCGAAGATATGTCAAAAAATGTGAGCAGAGAAGTTTCAGAGAGGACAGCTGACAGCAGCAGAGCTGGAGATGTGGCTAGCCAACAGTGAAACATCAGCGCTGTGGTCTGAGCAGACAGAAAAACATGAGAGCTGTGGTGACTGTATTTCTCAAATCGCTCATGGCTTTTGGATGAAGCTGCACAATTCAACAAATCAGTCCTAATCTTAATGTCAGCTTGTGCAATTATATCATCCCAAAAAGCTGCAATTTAAAGGCCCATGTTAAAAGGTCATCAAATCGTTCATTTTATTGATACTTTGTTGACGTCTTTGGTCACACTTTAGAATATGGTGCAAACTGGATATTAACTATTAATTATTTGCTCAGTAGCATATGCATTTGTAGTGTGTTGACTCTGTGGGAATTGGGGTTATGGGTAGAGTTATTAAGACTAGTGCTATGATTTAGGAGTCATATGTTTCTCATTCCAAAGCGATACCGCTTTTATTAGACATTATTTAGTCAACTTTGACCAACAATCAAAGGTTTGGACACACATTCTGTTTTTTCTTATTTTTGTCTCCATTGTGCATTAATACTGAAGACATCCAGACTACGCAGCACATGTATGGAATTGTAACAATTCTGAATGTTTCCCTTTATTTGAGATTTCTCATATTGACTGATCTCATTCTTTAAAGTAATGATGGGATGTGTTGTCTCTTAACTGTTTCTTGCCATCATATGGATTTGTACAGTAGTTGTAGTAGCACTGATAGGGCTATTGACTTTGTACAGACCCTTCCTCTGCGTAAGACGACTGATGGTCTGAAGCAGATGAAGAGGGCAAAAAATGACACAATTTAGCTCTCGAGAAGGCACAGTGAATTGCAAGGGTGACTTTATATTCACTACTTTGTTTACTACATACTGTAATTCCATTCATGTTTGTTGACAGGTTGGATGTCTTTTGCATTAATTTACAATGATGACAATAATAAAATAAAGAAAAAATATTGAAGGATAATGTGTTTCCGCACTTTTGACTGGTAGCATATGGGCGTTTTGTTTAACATTTTGCTCATTGATGGTAATATTCCTTAATATTGACAGTTTATTTATTTATTTACCTTTATTTAACCAGCAAGACCCATTAAGATCAGAAATGTCTTTTGCCCAATACACCTCGTAGCAGGCATAGAAAATTAAAATGATATAAAACAGCAATCAATTAAAAAATCAGAATGACAGCTATTCAAGCACAGTGTTCTTTCAAAGAAAAGGGGAAAAAAAGTCATGTTTTTCTTTGTGCATTTTTATTGATTATTTGGACGACGTTTTCCTTTTTAAATTATGTTGTTAACATTTCCTTATTTTATGTTGAGATTTTCTGTCATTTTTATTCCTGTTAGTACATTTGGTTTGATTTATTTTCTTCTTTTTATTCATTTTTTTTGCTTCAGTTTGTATATTACCTCAAAATCTGCAGTTTGCCTGACAACTCAGCAAGTCAACTCAAATTGACTTGAGCAAATTGAGATTAACTATCACATTTTCAGGAGTGTCCTGGACAAGATAGGCAGCAGCACAAAAAGAAGTTGCAGACAAAACATTAAAAACAGCACCTAGAAACATCAAACATACAAGAAATAAGTAAATCAATGAAAGTATGTGTTTGACGAATGCAGCCTTATTGACAATAAAATCATTACAATCAAATACAATGTCTCCAAATGGTGCAGTCCCTCTTTTGGCTTATGTGAAGCATTTTGTTAAGAATAAAGGAACTAAAGAAATCATAGTGCCCTGGATTGTGTTTTCGCCCACATGAACGTACACTTAAATTGAATTGCGGTTTTAAATGAAACCTCTCAGTTATCAAACCTTAAAATCTGTTTTAAAGTGTTCCCACTGACTCTGTGTAGCTCCTGTGTTTTTGATATTTCCAATGGGTTTGAAATGTAAAAATGACAGCCGCTGTGACGGGGATGAAAATGTCATTCGGCTACAATTCAGCCGATGGAGAAAGCGTACAGCACAAATGTCATAGTGAATATTTACCCCTGGCATGGTCTGAACATGAGGCCCTCGTCTGTCCGCTTGGCTGGTCACTTGGCCCTTACTCTGAATTATGTCTAATGTCACACACTTGGCTGTGCCCCTTTCTGCTTTTTTTCTTTCTTTTTTTTTGTTACCACACATTTCATATTACATTGTCTTGATGAATATGTTTTTATCATCCCAGTTTTTGCATCTTTTTTTTCTTCTTCTCTGGGTGCATTTCTTTTGGCTACATTTAATGCGAAATAGGTTTGAGCTGCAGTGCGTAAACACTAAGATGCCATAACAGGTGAGATATTTTGTCTAAATCTCTATGGCATTGCGGTGCGCAGCACCTGAAGCAGCCCTGCTCTATGATTATGTTTGGCTTACCTTGTAGCTTCCTCTTGGGGGATGCATGCAATGATTTGTCAAATGGCTTCGATGTGGGGTCAGCATTAATGCACCAAATGCGTTTTTTTTCCTCTGGTGTAATGTTCATACAGACTGGAAATCACTAAGAGTCTTGTAAGCTTATGGAACAGTATGCTGTGATAGAGAATGTTGAATAATTAAAGTTAATGTCTTCCTGATATCAACAGTTCTTGCCTGTTGTTTTGTTTTTTCTGTAAAGGAGCCTGGTTATATCATTATACAGTTTTGAAAGTCCATTAATTATCGTGTTTTTACTTAAACCCGTTACGTGTAACATTCCCATTTTAAATTTTAAAAACGATAAGCTTACATTTTATACTTTAGTTTGGTGATGCACTGGTTATGAAATTCCGGGCTGTAGTGATATCTACAGTGCTTAACAGATGCATTAGACCACCTGTTCTATTTCTCTCAGAGACCATGCTGCATCATCACGGTTCCCACGAGTCCTGGAAATCCTGGAAAATCATTGATCAATTTTCCAGTCATGGGAAACCTATGGAAGTTGCGAAAAAAGTCAAATTATATAGCATCCCCCTGCTTTTCTCTGCCTTGTGAGTGAATGCAAACAGGTTAAAAATTATGCACATACATGTCTATTGTCATGCTGTTTTCAACGGACAACACTGAGGCACAGCACGTCTCTGCTTCCACCGCCGCGCAGCCCCTTGTGATGCTGCCAGCCTATCAAATTTGCATTTCCTTTTTAGAGCATTCCCGCTACCCAGTGTTTCTATTTGACTTTGTTGCTAGATTTAGCAACTTTTCAAACCCTGGTAAGCACTACTTTTTTTCCAAAGAAGCGCCTAGAGATAAAACTAGTGACTTTCAGTGGAAGACTGTTGCTAGTATTGGTACGCGAGTGTGAGCATAGTGGAGTAGGGCGATGTATTAGTGTATGACGTGATAACTTGTCTGTCATACTGTAACAGCTGCAAATGTCCTGGAAAAGTCCTCGAAAATAATTTCAGGAAAATAGTGGAAACTGTGAAAGCACTTTAAAGTAGACTCTTTCCTTTTCAGTGAGTTCACGTTTTACCATTTGAACAGGAGTGAGGGATTTCAACCTTCATGTTTTTATACCCGCATTTGACCTGATACACTAAACTTCTCTGAGAAGTCAGGAACTAATCAAGCATAACATTCAACCACTAAAACGAATCTTTTTGTTCAGGAATGCAGGCAAATAGCTGTAGTTTGTCATGTTAATATGAGAGTAATAATGTGCCTCCACCAAGGATGTTATGTTTTTGTCGACATTAGTTTATTTTATCTGTTTGTTTGGTCACAGCATAACTCGAAAAGGTATGAGTGGATTTGGATGACATTTTCAGCATAGGTCAGAAATGGCACAAAGACATTAGATTGTGGTCGTGATCTGGATCATTGTCTGGATCCAATAGATTTTTGAAGGTTTCTTCACCACTGTGAGACAGGACCAAATACATCACTTGTCCTTGTAACGCCACAAATAAACCCCAGAAAATGTAGCCAAGAGAGCAGCAGTATTCCGGATATAGTGATCCAGAATGCTTATACTTACAGGGACAGAGGAAAAATAGCTACTGTAAAGAAACAAATAAAGCTACAGTATAGGCATGAACCTGACACTTAACTGTAGTGGAAAGTCTGCTGATTCAGTAACGTGGCCATGGATTTGACTAACCATGATTATTTACAGAGCTTCATGCAGAGGAAAACCGCCACTATAGTAGTATTATTTTTGATGAACTATTTCACTATTGAACTATTGAATAACATTAAAACTGACAATTTATACAACTTTAACATTAGTTTTCATTGTCGTATCCCACTATGAAGACAAACTGAGCTGCCTTGGTGAAGGTCTGCATTCTCTTAGTATTTTTCTGCTTTTTTGTAAAACAGTACATTTAAAAATTCATTTACAGTAATTGTATTTTAGCAATTAAAAAACTAATTTCACTTAAAGCGCTTGAACATACTGGTGCATTAACCATTATAGAAACATAAATGACTCTGGTAATTACCAGTAATGTTAAATTAAGGAAGCTGTGGCATACACTATACATTGGGCGATGGTCTTACAGATGTGTTAAGCACTGTATATATCCATATTTTACAAATTCAGAGGAAAGCATTTGCTGTATCAATCCATATATTCCATGTCAAGGCTTAAATCCATCTTTTTCACAGTTACGTCTCATTCTGCGGCGCCATCCTTCCAAATGTCCACACCGTGTTCTCCTTCCATGTGAACAGTAAATCTTTCACCTGATGTCGGCAGCTTTGTCTCCTCGCTCTGTCCATGTTGACAAAACACTTGACCTTCAGGTGCAGTGAAATGTCATCTGATTGAGCTCAGAGAGGCTGGATTGCTACGATTTATTTTGTTATCCAAGCGTTGCATTTTGCCTAGGATGTGTCACTGCAAATACATTACAGTGTAATGAGGTGGCTTAAAGCTGGGGAATCACGTGCATTAGGCTTCCTAATATTATTTGAATGCAGCATTTGCATAATTATTGCTGCAAATCTGTATGTCTTTGCTTCTCTGTGACTGAAAACATATAATCCAAATGGCATTCTGGAGCTGTTGTATTGGAATGCTGGTGAGATATACATGTAATAGGTGGAGCAACTATTATGCAGAACAAGTCTTGGGAGAAAACCATGATTTTATCCAAAATGGCAGTAAAGGAGCTGATGATGCACGTAGGTCTTGCAACATTAACAATAGCAACGTGCATTGCTTTATGATTACACATGAATGATGTTTAATTTATATTTAGAAATCATGGCGTCATCTCCCCTCATTCCTCAACTGTATTTCCCCCTCAGCTATCGGAGTAGCTGTTCGCCCAGTGTCTGCCTTGCCGTGTTTACCTACGCCTCTCGAGCCGCCTTCCACACGTGATCGGCCGAGCCGCTATAAGGCGTGTTTGTTTAAACAAGCGTGTAACTGTAGCCATGTTTTCTGATGGTATTGTCAAGATTAATTCCATGTTTTCCTAATGCATGCTAATGAGAAAGTTGTGTGCATTTGATTGTCAATAACGTGAAATACGGCCCTGCTCCCTAAATGCTGGCTCCGTTCAATAACCTATTAAAGTTGAATCACAGATAACTTGGCACGCATCAGGAAAGCAATCTGAAATTTGTGCTGACATTGATCCAGCAGGAAGGAGACCTATTGCTCCGATTAACACTGTTGCCCCAGGAGAGGAGTCCTTTGGCCATTAATAGCCCACTGTCCTAGATTTTACTTAGACCATATAAAATGCTTTTATTTATGAGACACACAGGGGCAAAGCAGGACGGACACAACAGATCTGCAAACACACCTTTTTATTTGTCAGAACCAGACTGTTTGTCATAGTGTGCGTCATGTCCAGGTGATATTTTAGCCCACGCCAATTTAAAGGGCACTTAAAGGTCATTAAAAAGTCTTCAAAGGCTCAGGGTTAAGGGTTCATTAAAAAGTCTTCAAGCTGAATTTGATCTAATGTCTGCATTTCTGAGCTTTAAAATGTAAAAGTCTTTTTGTGGATTTATTTTACCTCATTTTGTTTCTGTTGGTATTTTTTTAAATTCTTTTTCATCATTTTGTTTGGTTTTTTTTTCAGTTTCTGTTTGATTTTCAGTTTTTGATCAGATGATGAATTATTTTTGTGTATTTTCTGATTTATTTTGTATATTTTGTTGCTCATTTAGTGGATTTTTTTCTTGGCTTTTATGATTTTTTGTTGATTACTTTGTGACATGTTCATTGTGATTATTATTTTTCTTTTTTATTTTGTTAGTGTTTTCTGTACATTTTTGTGTATTTACCTGATTATGTTCTCACTTTTTGTTAATTTTGTTCATTACTGTATTTTCTTCATTTTGTCCATTTTGTTGGTTATTGTTTTGTTTGTTGCGATTACTTTTCTCATTTCATTATTTTGTGAGTATCTTTGTTCCTTGTTGTGCACTTTTTTAATTAGTTGAGCTTTCATTTTTGCATATTTTTTGAAAATGTTACTTGTTTTTGTTCTTTTTTGTGTATTTTCTTGGATATTTTGTCAACTTTTTTGTTCATTTTTGTGTATTTTCTTCATTATTTTGTCAATTTTTGCTCATTTTTGTGTATTTTGATTATTTTTTGTTTTTGTTCATTTTGTGCATTTTCTTGATTATTTTGCTTGCTTTCTGTTCATTTTTGTGTATTTTCTTAATTATTTTGCTACTTTTTTTGATTATTTTTGTGTACAGTGTTTTCTTGATTATTGTGTATTTTCTTGAGTATTTTGTCGACTTTTTGTTCCTTTTTGCATAATTTTTTAAATTGTTTTGCTTGTTTTTTGTTCATTTTTTGTGTATTTTTTGATTATTTTGCTTGTTTTCTGTTCATTTTTGTGTATTTTCTTGATTATTGTGTATTCTCTTGAGTATTTTGTCCACTTTTTTGTTCCTTTTTGCGTAATTTTTTAAATTGTTTTGCTTGTTTTTTTGTTCATTTCTGTGTATTTTTTTTATTATTTTTCTTGGTTATGGTTCATTTTGTATAATTTTTTGACTATCTTGCTTGTTTTTGTTTATCTTTACTGAATATTTTGTCCACTTTTTGTTCTTTGTTGTGTATTTTCTTGATTATTTTGCTTGTTTTCTGTTCACTTTTGTGTATTTTCTTGATTATTTTGCTTGTTCTTTGATCATTTTTGTGTATTTTTTTATTATTTTGCTTGGTTATTGTTCATTTTGTATAATTTTTTGACTATTTTCGTTGTTTTTGTTTATCTTTGTGTATTTTCTTGAATATTTTGTCCACTTTTTTGTTCATTTTTGTGTATTTTCTTGAGTATTTTGTTTGTTTTTTGTTCATTTTTGTGTATTTTCTTGATTATCTTGTTTGTTTTTTGTTCATTTTTGTGTATTTTCTTGATTATTTTGCTAGTTTTTTTTGTTCATTTGTGGATTGCTTATTGAACTCATTTTCTGCTTGAGCATACTGTGCAGCTAATAGACCATTAACAGTTTTCCTCCAATAACCCCATAATCGCTGCTCATGGATAGTAAGGAGGCTGTTTTCATGATTTACATCTTAAGCACACAGGACCAGTATTACCTGAAGACCTCGTATTATTTACATGATAAATAAAGGGGAAAGCATATCAAAATTTGAAATATACATCATCTTGCCACTCTGTCCAAATCAAGAGTCACCTGATGCTGTTTCATGCCATGATGGAAGACTGAAGCCACATCTCCAAGCCACTGTGACATGTCACGTCTGGCTGAACAGTGGTGTGTAATTACAGCCGTCAATCACATATTTAACCTGAAAACACCTGTGAGCAGCCAAAAACTCCCATCACGGAGGTTTGAAATGCTTCTTCCCTCTCAGACCACTTGAATTAGACAAGGGCTGCCAGGTCATTTTATTTTTACTTCACCTTTATTTAACGCTTTCAGGCATAAATTATTAAACATACTTGTATTTTATACTTTATAAATTATGTGACATTTACTAAAATAAAAAGAATCTTTCGTAAGAAAATGTAAAATACTTATGGCTTTCTGGAGGATTAATTACAGGGAAGTTGTCAAGTCCCTTTCTTGCTAATTACACTGTTAATAATAAGGTAATAAAAAAGGCGAAAACTGAATAAAACTGAGTATTTTGACTTAAAATGAACAGACTAATCACAAAAATAGAACATAAGAAGCAAAAAGTACAAAATTGTGAGGCAAGTTCATAAAGGTGAACAAATTTGAACAAATTAGCAGCAAAGGAACAAGAAAATGAACCAAATTCAATGGAAAAAAGAAAAAAAAAATTAAAATGAAGAAAATTAGATGAAAAATAATCAGCATGAGTAAAACAATCAAGAACTGGCAAAGAAAAGAACAAAAAAGAACTAACAAAATAATGAAGAAAATAAACCAAATTAGATGCAAGAAGAAGAAAAACAAAACAGTCCAAACAGAAAAAAATTTAAAAACTGAGTTGGTTCATATTTTTATACCTTATCACAGAGTAATAAAGCATAATTATGATTGTATTTTATTAAAGTGCCTAGATAGACATAATGCCGTTTTTCATTTTCAACCACTAATGTGCTTAAAATACGTGACACTATTTTTAAGATGGTTTGGAACGTACCATCAGGCTAAAAATGTCACAACCCCAGTCTTTAGTAAGTCATGCATGAAAGGGTTAGAGGAGACACACTGTGAAAAAAATTCCAGTTGATACAAAAAGAAGTCTCGTGGCTTTATGAATAACATTAAAATATCAATACAAAACACACGGTGTCTTTAGCAGACGACTGGGCCTGAGACGAGTCATTTAGATTTACGGACGTCACTGCCTCCAGTCAGTCCTCCCAGACTCACCAAACCAAGCAGAGCCACCCAAACATCCCGATATCCTGGGATAATGTGCATGGAAGTATAGATAATGGAATCTGTGACACAGACAGGTAATTAATGTGGTCAACAGAAGCTTATTTGCATTTTTAGCCAACAGACAGTGAAACAGCTCATTTAATGAATACCAGGAGTGTACCGAATGACAAATGGCTACGATATTGGCATTAACTTATTAAAAATGAGTACAATATGTGTTCTTTAAAGTACTTTTATGAAGGCAGGTAGTTTGTATTATTATAAGCTGGAAATCTAAGGGATAGCCAAATTAATTTCTTATTAATTATTACGAATGTAAAGCCAAGTCATGAGTGACAGTCAAACTTCATTCTTGGATCAACCCTCAACAGCCAATTTTATTTTTATTCCTAACATCTTACAAAATAACACATTTATGTCTCTTGTGGAGATGAATATCTTCAGACTATTGTTTTTCAACTTTAATGATCTTTGTTTTCGCTCCATTTTTGAGAAATATTAAATAATGAGTAAGCGCCAGCCAGACTTGAATCTCTTTTCTTGTTATTTCCTCTTTTAAGCCATGTTTAAAGACGTATACAATGCATTTGGAGGTGGCCTTAAAACCAGACAAAGCATTTTAAGCTTGGGGTTTGAATGTCATGTGAAAACCAGCTAATGGGTGTCTTGACACATTTTAAACAGTGCACATGAACATCTGTAAAATGCCATGGACCCTTTCTAACTGTGCCAATTATTTGAATACCAGATGTCTGCCTGCTTCTGTAGTTTAATGCCAACTCATGGGAGGCTGCTATAATTAGACCCACTCAAAATGTGATTGTCTGATCTTACAACAAGATGAAAAGCACATAACATGCATCATGACTGGAAAAGACAAATAGCTCATCCATTAAACAACCCCCCAGGATCTTGGAGATAAAAAATGACAGATCTTTTCAAAATTGCGATCTCATCCATTTAATTATAAAACACTGTGATAAGGGCATCTCCTAAGAATAAATATGACCAGTAATGAGGTATGGCATAGCTGTTTACGCCTGTCCTTGACATTCACTCTGTGAATAAGGAAGAGGGTAACAGCATCCTTCTAAACACATCTTGAAAGTCTACGGTTAAGGATAAATGTCAGTGGGTTTCGCTCACAAATCACGGTGCTTTTTTCCCTCTGATGTGACCTTCACTGTGTACTCTAAGAAGAATTAGCAGAAGATTAATAAATAATCGGTGGGAATACTGCAATGAAAAAGATCCCCAGAGACAGACGGAATATGTGTTCCATAAAAGCATGCCCTTAAACTGACAATTAATTAGTGTGTTTAGGTAACGATAAATAATTAATTAGCATGACATTGAGGGACTTCTGGGACAGTGGGACAAGTAGATAAATTACTGAGCCGCACCACGAGTTAAATTCAACAGAGACTTTGCCCATGCCATACAAATCCACTGTGTATTTGAATATCTGTGTAATCTAATTGGTGTCATCATATCTCTCTTGGCAAGAATTTTGCCTGAGGACACCATTTGGCTGCTGTAGTGGAAGTATAACTGAGAACAGATCGATAGATGTAGCGGGCATGATTATGTTACGATTATACACTGGAGAGAGAGCGTTGTAAAACGTGGAGAAAGGTGATTTGAAGAGAAGTGCCACACCTCTTGGCACAGCTGCGTTGCCTGAAAAAGCTCAGTGGGAAACAGAGCGGTCAGTGAGATTGGCTTGAGCCCCGTTTCAGGACCAGCTGGCTCGAGAGCAGAATTAGAGCCTCCCCCCTTGTTTCCACCTGCCGTATGCTGCTCAAGTGTTCCAAATCAAGCCATTATTTGCTTCATTTCCCTCCTGTCTGACTCAGCGCGTGAGGAAGTCAGCTGCTCTCCCCTATAGCATGACTTCTCACTGCTTAGAAAACATATTTTTAAAAATCCAGCAGCAGCCATTCTAGACAACATAATTCACAGAGTCGATATACCAGAAAGTATTAGTAACAGGTCAGCTTGAATTTTTCTTGGCCATTATCCTCCTTAACATGATTTCCCAGCTCATAATTGAAAAAGGAACTCAACAACGCAAGACTATTTTATGTTTTTACTGTTAAACATGTAAAAGAATGAGTTTGAAGAAATGTCTAAGAGGGAACTGCGCAAGCATTAAAGCAAGAAAATGAACAAAAATGGATAAAATAATGAAAAACAAATGAACAGCATTGACGAGGGTGAACAAAGTCTTAAAAAAATAAGCGGCAAAAATAAACAAAATGCAAAACAAAATAAAGAAAATCATCACGAAAACAACAGAAATTAACAAAACTGATGGAAATAATCCACCAAATTAACAAACATGAACATAAAATAAAATAATCACGGATACTAAAAGAAATGTACTAAATAATTGTGATCGACCGATATGAGTTCTCAGGACCAATACCAATTATTAGTGATTAAGGAGGGCTGATAACTGATATTTAGAGCCGATATTCATTTGCAGTAAAAGTGTAAAAACTGGCATAAAAATGTTGACTAATACAAACACTTAACTTCATTTAAATGCCTAAAGCATGTTGATTTATCAAATTAAGTCAAATTTTATTTATAAAGCACTTTTCATACATCGATGTAGTGCAAAGTGTTTTAGATATTAAGGACACACATATTACATGTAAAAAAACAAAAACACATATTAAAAACATTACGAACACACACACAGACATATGCATACATTGACATGCCCCTGCCCAAACAAGTAGAAAACAAATAGCTCCAGAAGTGCATGAATCCTAAACGCAGAAGTTATTGTAGTAGTCGTGAGCTGTAGAGTTTTTCTTGTGAATTTCATGCAAACACACACTATTCTCCACATTACATACATTCAACCCATTGCTAATACATACTGTAGTCTGCTGAGCATTTACAGCCAGACCTGCGAGCTAATGTTATGGTAAAAACTAATCAGCCTCCACCTTGGTCTGCTTCCCTTCAATAAAACCATGTGAATTTACACACTCCAATATACTGTATGTAAAAATTCCAAATATTGGCACCAATAATCGGTCGACTTCTACTAAATAATACACAAAATGAACACAAATGATAAAAAGGGAACACAAGAACTAAAAAACGTGAAACATGAATAAAACATTAAAAATAAAGTGCAAAAATAAACAAAATAAAGAAAATTGTCACAAAAACCCAGAAAAGAACAAAACTGATGAAAATAATACACAAAATTAACAAATATGAACATAAAGTAATCAGAATACTCACAAAAACTGACAGAAATGGACAAAATAATACACAAAATGAACACAAATGATAAGAAGTGAGCAAAATAATTCAGAAAATACACAACATAACACACAACATTGAAGAACATTGTCAAGAAAATAAACCAACATGAACTAAATAATAAACCTGACCCCATGTTTGGGAATCAACCACTGTTCAAAATGACCAACAAATCCTGTTTTCAGGCGTACGTCTCTAAATAATTGAACTTTGCAATTTTCAAACTCAGTTATGAGGCAGAAAATAAATGAGAAGGGGTTATCCGTCCAGAGCTTACGATGATCCTCTGAAGAGGTCACCTTTAACCGAGCCTCCTTTCTAATGCAGGTTACGCAAGACTGTGGCCTGATCTCACCAGACGCTGCCTGTACACAGAGAGGATGCCACTGAATAAATAAAAGCCTCACCCTTCCAAACACAAGCATACGATGCCAGGATTAGCATCTCATTAGGCACTTCTTGCAGCGCCGTTTGTGGACAAAGAAGTGAGAAACTGAGCGCAAGAGGGACTGTTGGAGAGCCTCGCATTGTACGTGGAGGACATTTGGAAGATACAGAAGAGGTTGTTTCATTTCATTTTATGCAGCTTATTTTAGATCTTGAGAGTTTACGTTGTTTTTATAGGGCCGCATGTTATATCGGCTGCATCAATTCAGAATTATGTGATTTTTAATCAACACCTTGTACTGCATATGGAGGAAAAAAGAATCCAAATGTTCACGGAAATGCAAAAATGATCATAAAGCTGAGCAGAAAGATCAGGAAAATGAAGAAAATAAACATGCATATGAACAAAATAAGACAATTGAACAATAATCAAAAAAATTTACAAAATAAACACAAAAATGAAGCTGATGAGACACAGAACGAGCAAAACTGAACAAAATTATCAAGGAAATTTAAAGAATAAACACAAAAATGAACTAAATTAACAAGAAAATAGACTAAATAAGCTACAATATAAATAAAAATGTGTAAAATGATCAGGAAAATAAACAAAAACAAACGACAAGGAATAGAAACACATTAAATACATTAACGTACAAAATAAATAGAAAAATTTGCAAAATTATCAGAAATGTGAATAGAATGAACAGGAAAATAAACAACGTAAGCCACTAAATTAACAAAAATTAGCACAATGATCAGGAAAATGATCAAAATATACATGGAAATTAACAAAATAAACTTGAAAATAAGCAAAATTAGCCAAAATATAAATTAAAATGAGCAAAATGATCAGGAAAATGAACAGGATGGGATCAAAAATTCATAATAGACTGACAACTTTATTTAGCTTACTTTTTTTATCCTTTCAACTGTACTCTACGTAAGTCCACATATCATAAAATTTTATGGGTTTACACTTTAATTCTTACACGATATCTATAAAAGGCAGTTCTAACATTTTATTTTAATGTTTGAATGAGATAATATGCTAAAAATTAGCCAGAAAAATACAAAAACAATCCTCAAAATTATGAAGGAAAAATGAACAAAAAAGAACAAAACAAGCAACAAAACGAGCAAAATTATCCAGAAAATGCACAAAATAAACAAGAAAATAAACCAAATAAGCAATAAAATAAGCTGAAAATGGGACCAAAGATTCATAATAGACTGACATAACATATGTTTTTTTTTACTGTATGCTAAATGAATCCGCATATCATGACATTTTATGGATTCTCCACCTTAAATGTACACTGTTATTGAAAACAAAACATTAAAATGAAAAAATAATCAACAAATAAATCTACAAAAACAAACAAAATAATCAAGAGAATCATGAAAATGCATGTAACAAGATTTTTTTTTTTTTAACTCTGTTTTTAGAGACAAAAATATGTCTTATACTATCTGAATTTAAATTGCACGGGGGGAGACAAATGCACATTTTACTAGTACTAAGGACAAACCATCCCCATTGACAGAGCAGAAGTGCAGTGACGTTTTGTGCCATCATCGTGAGCTGTTCAGAGTGAAGACAAGGCACAAAAAAACCGATAAAGTTCCTGTTTTGCTTAAAGAGGGAAGTTAGTTCATACAATGAGGTTGGGGAAGGATTCTTGACTTTCTATCAGAACTGATAACACACAATGCATCCATTGAATCATATGCCCATTTTACATACACACCCCAACTCTCTCTGACCTTGCTTGTTAGTATGTAAAACTAACAAGCAAGGTCAGTTTAGCACTCTGCTAAATGTGCAGTAAAAGGGTTTTTTCTATGTTTTCATAATTTTGCTCACTCATGAGCTCAATTCTGATAAGATGTGCTTTTTTCTCTCTATCCCAATGTGTCACCCCTCCCCCTCTTTTCCCCCCACTGCATGAGGCGCCTGTCGGCTGCCGCATCATTGGGTAGCGCTTAATATGAGCGCACCTTAATGTCAGTATGCATGCTTGGCAATAAAGTTCATTCTGATTCTGATTCTGATATCTTCTGTTTGGTGAAGTTTTAGCGTCTGTAGGCTAGCGGTTAGTTAGTTTTCCCTACCCTCTGCTAGCACCGCCGCCGTTCATACAAATATGGTTGCATCCTGTTTTTGGCTCCAAGATGTCGTCCAAGATGACGATAATATATACAGTTTACGGCACAGGCTGTGTCCAAAAAGTTAAGCCATTTCTGTTAATCTTTCAGTGTTTATGTTGCGTTCTGTTCTTCTTCTATTCTCCCTCCACATGAGTTGTACTGTGCTAGAGCGCCCCCACAATTTCCGGTGGCACTGCACTGTTTTCTACATTGAGGACGGGTTCATAAGCCCCTCAAAAACAGACCAAACTTGTAATGTAATGTACGCTGAGCCCGGTCCGAACAGCCCCCTCTGTATGAGTATGTGGACTTAACGTAGAGTAGAAATGGGCCTTAAGAGTTCCAGGTCCGGAACGGCACACACTACAAATTAATTAATATGAATGTGTTTGCAGGCAATGTTCACGTCTTGCCTAATTGTCCTCATTTGTCGTTTCAAACCGCAAGCTCATTTTTGTGAAAAAGTTGCCAATTTTAGCACATTTTGCTACGTCTGAGTCGAGAGTTTTCCTCTTTTTAATTTTTCCTTCTCCACATCTAACCTGCTCTTTTTATTTTCCATCATTCAAATTCCACAGTGCACAGACGAGTTCCATCAGGGTGCGTCTGCCAGTGGAGGCGGAGTCAGTCCAGTGGAGGCGGAGTCAGTCCAGTGGAGCCGGAGTCAGCCCAATGGAGGCGGAGTCAGTCCAGTGGAGGCGGAGTCAGCCCAATGGAGCCGGAGTCAGCCCAATGGAAGCGGAGTCAGTCCAGTGGAGGCGGAGTCAGCCCAATGGAGGTGGAGTCAGTCCAGTCGAGGCAGAGTCAGTCCAGTGGAGGCGGAGTCAGCCCAATGGAAGCGGAGTCAGCCCAGTGGCGGCGGAGTCAGTCCAGTGGAGGCGGAGTCAGTCCAGTGGACGCGGAGTCAGCCCAATGGAGGCGGAGTCAGTCCAGTGGAGGTGGTGGACTGACTCCACCTCCATCGGGCCTCAAGTGGCCTTGGACTCTAAACTAAACTAAACTAGTGTGGACCCCCATTGTAACAGTTAGGGTCAATGTCAGGGTGAGGTTTAGGGTCAGGGTTAGTGTCAGGGTGAGGTTTAGGGTTAGGGTTAGGGTCAGGGTCACAGTTAGTGTTAGGGTCAAAGTTAGAGTCAGGGTCAGGGCTAGAGTACGGTTAAGGTCAGGGTTAGGGCTAGGGTCACGGTCAGGGTGGCGGTTAGTGTTCAGGTTAGGGTCAGGATCAGGGTTAGGGTTGGGGTCAGAGTTAGGGCTAGGGTCATGGTCAGGGTCACGTTAGGGTCAAGATAAGGGCTAGGGTCAGGGTCACGGTTAGGGTTTGAGTTAGGGTCAGGTAAAACCTAACCTAAAGAGCAGTCTCTTCTCCATCTCTCATGTCTTGTCACATGTTTCTCATCATTGATTTTTTTCTTTCTTTCTTTCACTCAGGACCAAACATCATCCTTTCACATTAACTAAAATGATTTCACATGTATCATAATTATTACCATGGACTGATATAAATATTTGGACTGTAACAGCATCCGTCGCTGCCTCTTAGACGTGGCGTCGACTCAGCTCTAATGTTTCCCGCTCAGGGCGGAATCGGGTGAAATGAATCATTTGTCACCATTTCAGATTCACATACTGGAAGTTTTTCTGCTGATGTTTTAATGAAGATTCTTGAAAGAGCCGTAATGATCCTCTCTAATTAATGCTGGGTAAATTTGTTTAATTAGATGAGTGCGCTTTGCCCTAATTATATGCTGAAATGCACCAGTGACTAACACAGTGTTTTTGTTTTTTTTTTCGTTTTCTCATGGATTGGCGGTGGAGGCCTCGTGTTTGTTGGATTTTCTCCAAACCCTGTGTTTCCTGCAGTCTCCAGATATTATTCACACTGACTTGGCTGCATGTGAAATCGTTTCTATATGATGCCAGGAATGTGCAGAGGTGGAAGAGTGCACACTTCATCCTCAAGCACAAACACAAACACACTGAGGCAAAAGTACGAGAACTGCTTCAACTTAGTGAAGGAAAAGTGAAAAGTGTTGCGTGACTCATCAAAGCATCTTTTCTTTATCATTGTTTCATACGTTTAGGTTAAAGTTAGTCATTTATTTTATTTTTCACTCACTGTCCACTTTTTCAGTGCATCTGTCTGGTTTCAGCTCCTACAGGCTTCACGTCTGTCAATCATCTCACACCTGCACTGACACTTCTACTGGATTTATACAATATATAGGATTTTTGATTTGATGGCTGCCTGTGTGTGGAGGCAGCAGGACAACAGGTCTGTACATCGGGTCCACGATGGGTCCACATCTGGTCCATGTCGGGTCCACGTCGGGTCCACGTTGGGTCCACGCCACAGACACGCCAATGCAGTTGTAATCACATTACTCAAATCCACGTTTTAGGAGTGAAACACACTTAAGGTCCATTCTTTACATTAAGTTCACATCCTATTATTTGAAAAGGAAGTTATGTTAATTATCTGAAAAGGCATGAAATTAGTCTAAAAATGATTTATCATGTCTTCTTACCTTGACTTATGACCTGACAGTCTCAGACTGGGTCTGTGTCCGCTGTGTGTGATTATCAGTCCACTAGGCTGTGTTTACAGATGCCAGCGGAGGCTGTTGTTGTTAGCAGGTTGATAGCTTAGTAGCTTCTGGCATTACCACATGCTGTGCACTCTAGTTGTTTACATGTGCCTGTAATTGATCTGATTTTGTGTTATCACCACTCAACTAACTCTGGTTTTGTGTTGTGTGTTGCATGCGTTTTGTAGGCTTTTATTTACCAATGTTGTCTGAGGCTATTGTTGTTAGCAGGTTGCTAGCTTGGTAGCTTCTGGTATTAGCTAGCTAGCTACTAGTTTGGGTCTCACTTCGGGGAACGGCACACTCACTTCCATGTGCACAATAGTTCACTTCCAGGTCTATCTTGGTCAGAACAGGATTTTTTTTTTCGCTAGACGGGGCAAAATTTTGGCCGTTTTCTTCTTCATAACCCAAAAATTTTGCTGGTAGAAGTGTTTGTTAACTGAGGTTCCACTGTATAAGGACCAGAACGCACCTGAACCCTCTGCAAATCTTCACTCTTTGTGTTGTTGGTGGCAGCGGTGGGGAGCACCGCTGCCCTTCATCACCCTTCCTCCTCTTTTCCCATCAGCCTTTGCACTTTGCCGGCGCTCGGCGTGATGCGGAGCAGCAGAGAGAGAGAGCTGCCTTTCAGGTTTAAGCAGCCAATCTAACCCTGGTAATGAGCAGCAGCAGTGAAACCGTTTTTCCCCAGCGGCGTGAAGGGGAGCCCGGCTGCAAACGAACACAGTGGCACGGGAATCGAGCTGTGACCCGACTCGATGCACTGCTTTATTCCTCCGTCTTTTCAGAGATATGTGCTGCGAGAGTAAAAGTGACATATAATGTTTCCAGCCGCTTCCAGGAAATGCATGAAACCAATCCAGAATGACAGGTGCATTTCCCAAAAAGAGAGACCATAATGTTCTTCTATTTAGCTCTTGACAGTTTACTTTCATCATAACATGGGTTTAAAGGCTCCTGAAGCAGCCGATTATTTCCAGCCCCCGGCGCCTCCGTGGTCAGGAATTGAATTCCATCATGGAATAACAGATCCGCCTGCGAGGACGCGGACAAATCAGCATCTTAAGTGAATGTTTGATGTGACCTCCATCTGTGCACTTAGGAAAAACACCTGTGATTTCTCCCCAGGTGGGACCTCACCTTTGTAAACGCTGTGCATCGTGTTTACTGACATGCAGAGGTCGGTTGTACTTAATTACATGTACTGCTCTACAGGTACTACAGTAGTTTTTTTTTTTTTTTTACAAAAATTGTACTTGTAACAGTAGTTGTAGCATATACTTCTACTCGGTTACATTTGGCCACAGCTCCATGAGTAGGAGTAAACTTGTAATTTCTTTTAAAAAATCAACTAAAATAAAATAGACATGAGCACAGCAATCAAATACATTTTCAAAATGAATTATCTAGGCAAGTAAATTAGCATAAATTTTCAAACTCAATCCAAAAAATGAACAAAAAATCAATTAAAAAGAAAAGATGAGCAACAAAATAGACAAAAGATGAAAAAAGGAGTAAGAAAATTGACAAAGTGATCCAAATAATAGTTTTTTTACAAGATACTCTTGTACTTAAGTACTGATGTTTATGAGTACTTCTACTTGAGTCACTATAATTAGAAAGTAACAATAATTCTCCTTGTGTGTACTCAACACACCACTGGCTTATACATTGTCTGGCCAAAAAAAAAGTCACTACCAAACAAAAAAGGTCACACCCCCTTATCCAGTATTTCATTGGACGCCTTTAGCTTTGATGACATCAGAAATTCACTGTGTCATTGTTTCAATAAGCTTCTGCAATGTTACAACATTTATTTCCATCCAGTGTTGCATTAATTTTTGTAGAGTGGCGCAGCACTTTAATTTTTTGATGTTTAAAAAAGTTGGGTCAAATGCAGGTATCTGTACCGACTCTAAGTTTGGACAGTAAGGACTGAGTCGAGGAAATATTTGGAAAAATCAGACCTGTTTTACCTGCCGAAATCATTTGTAAAAACCATGTTTGCTGTCATTCTACTCATCACCACATCTTTATTTGTAGGAGAAATGATCACGTTTCTGTTCACAAATCTACACTTGGCCTTTCATATGTGCATATTTAATCTTTAATGTGTTAGGTTTGTGTTTCATGTGAGTGCGTAGAGCCTCTGCTCCTCTGACGTACAAATAAACACCTCTCAATAATCCGTAAAAAGAAGAAAAGTCACTGAAGCCACACTGTTTGTCTTTACGTTCAGACCAGTGACGCTCTGCCCCTCGTCTTAAATGTGTTCTTTCTCCACTTCCAAACAACAAACACCACAACGTTAATAAAATACTGAATATTCTCCTTGTACGTTTGCATGGTTTGACTTCAGCCTGAATCACTGCTCTGTCAGTTCACAGTCGGATGGAAATCCAGCGTTTCTGAGGTTGAAGGCAATGACTGGTTTGTTTCTTGCTTATGTTGTTTGTTATTGTTAATTTATACTGATTTGTTTCATTGTTGAGTTCATTTTCGTTAATTATATGGATTCCAGCATCCACTTTATGTTATTCATTTAGCTTCATGTTTTGTCATATTTTGTCCATTTTTGTTAATTTCATCTCATTTTCTTGACAACTTTGTTCAAGATTTTAGACATCTTAGTGACTCGTGAGTATTATTGCGCATGCTTTTGTCATGTTATGTTATTTATGTCTATTTGGTTTATTTTTTATCATTTACAATCATTTTGTCAAGGATTTTGTCAATTTTGTTCATTTTCTTCATTACCTGATGGATTTTTTTTACCCATTTTTGCTGATTTTCCAACTTATTTTGTCTATTTTTTCATAAAGTAGGTTTTTTTATTTATTAGTGGGCTTGATGAGTCATGGATCAATCCCACTATCATTGTTCAAAAAAAGATAAAGCCCCCGCACTCATTGGTTGCAAATCTACTATGAAGCCTTTATTTCAGGGCCAGACACATTGAAAAGTACACCAACGCGTGTCGGCTTGCGCCTTCTTCAGGGTGT
>JAQQAE010000411.1:0-34124 GCA_029823295.1 Pseudamia nigra
CAGGCCTCTCTCATCTTTTTAAGTGGGAGAACTTGCACAATTGGTGGCTGACTAAATACTTTTTTGCCCCACTGTAGCTACTGTAACGCAGATCCAAACATTTTTCTTGTTGCCATATTTTTCTTAGAGTGAAAAACTCATTAAAACTCTTCTTTCCCATGTGAATCCCAAACCCTATCTTTCATGTGAAAATACACACACCTATCAAGAATACTTGTACAGGTTTGTGGCCTTGGGTGCAGGAGGCTGGGCAGCAGGACCTTGGGAAAGAGGACGAAGCCGGGGAAAAGGTAGAACATCTCTCATCTGTGTTGTCTTTGTGAATGTGTTTATTTGTATTATTTAGTAGAGTGTGTTCCAATACATTCCCAATCTTACAGTGATAGACAAACTCCAAAAATATAGGATGCCTTTTTGATGGCACTGTAAAACCTATATGTTTGTTCCATTTACTGTATAATAACTTGACCCAACTACCATAAAAACAAATTCAATTGAGTTTGGAAGTTCAACAAGCAATGTCCATTTCTACGACTTATGTAACTCTCTTCTATAGCATTTCTCTTTGGGCGTAAGAGATTTTAGATGTAAAACCACTAATATCTTGTACAGTATATGGACCTTTTTCAGGTCTGGTAATATTACATGTGCCTGACGCTATGAGAGATTGATAAAGCCTCTATAAAGGGCATCCCAGTAAAAGGCTGTTAACCCAGAATGGCCTGTGTGGTCCCTTGTGTAATATAAAGCTGCTCGTTAGTAGTGAACAATACACTGGTAGGTCTCAGTGTACCCTGCTATGATCAGAAAGAGGAATGGTGGAGAGGGAGGAAGTAATAAAAACATTGGAAACTGAGGGAGAGAGAACATTTAGGAAGGACTCGCTTACTTGTTTAATTTACAAAAATGGATGCATACTCTTTTTAAAATTCAATTAATGTTAATAACTGAGGGAAAGGCTGGTGAAGGAATATTAGTGGTTTGTAAAATGTAGTGAATTTAAGTTCCTACTTTGGAATATTCTTGTAAACAAATAAACCGTTGTGGATTCTGAACACAGCTGATTTCTAACACAGTTTCATTGCCTCTCTTAAAAGAAACATCAAAAAAGTCAATACTTCTTCTTTACCACAGAGCCTTTCAGCATTAACATTAGACCCAAAAAACTGAAGACTGTGAGGAAATAGCATTATGCAGTTAGCAGAAAAGTGAAAAAATCAATTGAAAATGAAAGTCAAAATGGAACTGTTTTGCATGTCGACCATCCCAGGAAAGCAAGAACAACTGCTACCTCTGCCTGAAGAGAACCCACAAATAAACAGCGCTTCAGATAACATTTTGTGGTTTTGTCAACTACACTTGGAGACTCATTCAAAGTTCTTGAGATTTTCTGAACTGACTGACCTTCAGTTATTAACGTAATGATGTACTGACTTCACTCTTTCCCTTAACTTGAGTGTTTCTTTATAATATGGATTTATACAGCAATTGTCTTGGCACTAATAGGGTTATTGACTCTCTAGCCATCCTTCCTGATGGTCTAAATTTCATTAAGAAGGCAAGAAATTGCAAAAATTAACTCTTGAAAAGGCACACCTGTGAACAGAAAACAGGTGACTGATGAGATAATGCAAAGTGGTTACTTTGGACAATCTAAAATATGAAACAATGTTCTGAGTTGTTCACTAATTTTTTGTTTACTACTTAATTCCATACATGTTCTGTCACAGTGTGGATGTCAATAGTATTAAAGTACAATGTTAAAAATAATTTTTAGAACAACACTGATCAGTCTGTCGAGACATTTCACTGTTGTCGTATTGTGCCATTTCTAGTCCACAATTGTAAATTTGTGTGGTGCGTAAATTATATAAATGACTTGACACCTCTTTCTGATCACACATTAACAAAGGCGGTTGCTTAACAAATACTGTATTCCAATTGGATAATTTTTCCTTGGAGGCTTATAAGCATAAAAATGCATCCAAAAAAGCATTTTATACATATGTTATAACAATAGGGAGGTCCCAGTACAGCACAACTTTAGGAAACTTTTAAAACAGACTAACACACAGTTGAAAAACAGCCGTGGGTAAATTTAACCTGACAGCTGCTTCAGAGTGTCATTCAGTGATCTAGCATGAAGCCAACTGCAGAAAATAAACTGTAATACTTTTGTGCCTTTTGAACATGCATGTCATGTGTGTAATACAAATAAAACAGACAAACTCTCATAAAGACATGCTACCACTAGTCATTTCATGGAGCCCAGAGCCCTGCAGGCTACCTATAAAAGAAATGGATAAGGGTGACATAAGAGTAACTGAAGTGGAGTAAAAGGGCAAGGATGGCATCTGGAAGTGGTATGGTGCCTAGCAGCAAAATTTTAAAAAAAGTCAGAGGAAGGAACATATATTAGATTTTTTTGTAGTGTATTCTTTACAATGTATATGCTGTTCCTTCAAATCAGCCTGTGTAATCTGAAGGGTTTACAAAGTGAGGGACAGAGCCAATGCTGAGGTAAAGTGTAAAAACGATAAAGACAGAAGGTGTCTGAGAGGAAGTGATACAGTAAGTGCAAGTGAGGGACGGAGAAAAGGAGATGGACCATCCTAAACTACTGAGTGTGTCATAGTGAGAAAGAAGGGGAGCACTATAGAGAAGGGAGGCTGATTGCTGTGAAATATAGCCCAGAATGAATGGGCAGCCGTATTAAATCAGTGCTGAAAAAGTTACTACTCTCATAAATACTATTTATGCTAATGGTGAGGTATGATTTACTGGGCCTATTAAAACATACGGATATGGCGGGGGGGCTTTTTTCTTTTGTGTTATGTTCTCAATACCCATTGTTTGGCTTTTTCAATTCTATTCACTTTTTGCTTGTACAGTACGGTGCATGGTGATAGCTTGGTTCTCTTCTTAGTTGTTCTAGAGCTTTTCTTTTATATATTTGTGGTCTGTTTGTCTCTGATTGTCTTAACTGTTGCTTTGATTTATTTTTTATCCTTTTTTTTGTGTAGTACCTCAGTCTGTACCAACTGTGACTACAGTACGGAGGCTGGATGGATTCAGAGCAGAGGTGACCTGGGATCCACCATCTGGAGAAATAATAGGAGTGATAGACAGATATGAGCTGAGAGCCTACAATCAAGATCATCCCGAAGAGCCACCAATCAAAGCCACATATTTAGCGAATGGAAATTTCTCTGGTAAAAACCAAACAAAGCTGTGAAATCTTTTCAATGTTATGTAGACTATGAGTTTCCTTTCTGGTGCAGTCTCAACTGGGGCAAAATAAACAGTACAAACCAGGCCCAACATGAGCCATTTTCAATAAATTTTTAAATGTTTGTCCTCTTAGAATATGTTTGCCTATATGTAGGCTACTTCACAAGTTTGCTGAAGAGGGGGAATTTTTTACAACTTGCAAGAATGATTTTGTGACACAAAATTTGATATCTACTTTGGAAGTCAGGTTTGATCTTTTATATTCAACTTTTATAGCAAAACAATATCAAGCATAAATTATTTCAAGCCAGCAATTTGTACTGAAATAAGTCTAGAGGGGGTCTTTAACTTGCATCTGTTCTCTTGTAGACCTTATTGTGTCTATAATATCTACTATCTAAACCAGTAAAAGCATTTTGGCCCACAGCAAAGATAGATTCGAACCGTCGTTTTCACTTTATTTCTGTCTCGCTCACAAACACATACATACACACACACACACACACACACACATGCTGTCCCAGGCATCCCTGTTAATGTCTCCTTGGCAAGTCCCCAGCTTTAGAAGACTGTCTCCATTTGGAACAAGACACTCAGGACTACCCTCAATGATGTCATACCCTGGCATTGCTCCTTCTCTCTCTCTCTCTCTCGCTCTCTCTCTCTCTCTATCTCTCGTTGTTGCTCACTTTTCGATCTTTCCTCACTTCATCTTTTATGATGATGATGATGATGTCTGCGTCCGCTGCTGCTATTCGTCCCTCCTCTCATCCACTCTGCCATGTCTCCAGGCAAATATGAAGATGAGCTCTCTGTTTCCGTCTTTCTCAGTGTCTCTCCCTCTCTTCTCCCCATTCCCATCCTCTCTCTTTGCCAGACATTAAGTCCACCACGATAAGGCCTCTTGTTAATTTATGATGGCCCCGACACCTGACTGCAGAATTACACCAACGGCTAAAAAACACTGAAAGCAAATGAGGGTGTAATGGCAGCGGAGTGGGGCCCTGGCCCCTAATTGAATTAAAAGACATGGGTAACAGAGGGAGAGAGCGACAGAGAGAGTTAGAGAGAGAGAGGAAGAAAGAGGGAAAAAAGACAAGTACAGGGTGACTGGACACAGAGGGTGAGGAGAACTGGAGGGGGCAGAAAAGATGGGATGTAAAAGAGTGACTGAGGAAATATGGGGAGAAATAGAGCAGGCT
Source organism: Pseudamia nigra (assembly GCA_029823295.1). Classification (NCBI taxonomy): domain Eukaryota; kingdom Metazoa; phylum Chordata; class Actinopteri; order Kurtiformes; family Apogonidae; genus Pseudamia; species Pseudamia nigra. The sequence goes on from JAQQAE010000411.1 coordinate 4,434, forward strand.
GTGACAGCTAGGACAAAAAAACAGCAGAGAGACGAGTTGGGCTTTACAATTAGAAGTGACTCTCTCCTCTTGCCAAACAGAGGAAGTTTGCTTAGCAACAGCAGGACATCAAAATATTAGCAAGCAATGCCCTTAAATGCACTAGAGAAACTTGTTTATACATACATTCAGAAACATCAGCATGTAACACACGGTACTGGGGATGACCGTTGGGACAAGGACAAGGACATACTGTAAAGTGGTCATACATACTGTAGGTTTGGGATGATTGACATTTTTGCACTACAAAGTCTTTAGAGTGTAGACAATAGAGCAAAGTCTATGAGCTCACTATAACAGTCGGTATGTGTTAATTTTGTCTTCAGAAATTTGTCTTAAGATGTATTTTGTGGAGGAGATTCAATGTGGCTCTCACCTTTAAGCTGACCTCTCAGATTTGGGAAATATTTGGTCTTGGTTTGGGCCACTGCATCTATTCTGAAACCACATGTGGCCCAATACCCAAGGAGGAAGGTGGAAATGCTGGTTTTGACATAAGAATTTTATTTTTTACTGTCATTTTTGTTTATATGTCATTTCATATCTGTAGGGGATCTTTGACATTTGTTCGACACTTCCTAATGACCTCGCTTTGTCTTCGTGTCTGCGTTCTATGCCCTGTACTCTCTCACTTGTTGTCTCTGTCCTCCTCTCAAGGTGTGTTGTCTGGGCTCACTCCATCCACTCGATACATCGTCACTGTAAGTGTCTGTACTCCTGCGGGCTGCACAGACAGTATTCAGAATGACAGTGGTGGCGATAATGATTTGAGATCGACCCTCATCACACCAGAGGAAGGTATGACAGTAAAGCACAAACACACATATAGTTAGTATAGTTACATAAACACACACGTAGCCAAGAACACATGAGCTCCTCCGTAGTACTTTCTTCATCAGTTCCCATTAGAATTCATTTGTGAAGGTCTCTGCATTAGGACATACACAGTCAAGAGCAGCAGGGACAGGAGAGGAAGAAAAAGTAAGATGGGTGGATAAGGCAAGCAGTACACTGTTAAAAGAATGAGGTACATTTCAGCTGAGTGAAAGGTAGATTGAAAGGAGGAGATGTTTTATTATCCCCCTGATATGGTACTGTAGGCGTACAAGAAAAGGTGAAGTTGGAAAAGAAAAAGATTTTTCTTCATACGTTAGCTGCTACATTAATCTGTGTTGGACTAACTGGCCTTGTTGGGGAGATAATGTGACGGCAGGGGTCAGTGCAGAGACGGCAAAAATCAATTCAAAGAAAAGAAAAAACAGATTATTTTATTGATTCTCACCATGCGCGGAGTTAAGACACTGAACCAGAGAACGACTTTATTTAGAACTCTGTTTCTTTTTGCCAAGTCTATTTTTAAAGCACAATTAAACATTTCCATTTGATTTCTCTTGAGCACAGGCACAGTCTGTTGAAGTTATTTGTGACCCCCAGTAAAAAAAGCTTTAAAAATCTCATAACAGTTATTTATTATTTTTTATATGTTTGTTAATGTAGTGAATGGCAAACGTTTTCAGTCTTGGCTGAAGTGTCAGTTTCTTTTTTGATTTTAATTAAGGGTTAGGTGTGTAATGTGTATTGACATCTGACTGAGCTAGAAACCCTCTTATTCATGTGGTGTCTGCGATGTCCTCATCCATGAGGACATCACCCATGTCCTCATGGACCATCTCCTTCATCCATGACCGCATCCAACAGCATTCATCAATCAACAAACTGACTCTTTCTCATCCTTCTAAACATTTGTCTCTCATCAGCATTTGTCCGTTTGGAAATGGTACATCAGTGTTTATCCTGGTTTTGTGTTTTCACTTGTCCTGATGGCTTTACACTCCCTTTTTCTGGATTGATAGTAAGACCCTGTATCAGTTTAAATCCGCCATTTTAAACTTCCCTCTACAGTGCTTCTTCTTTAGTTTCTTCATCTTCCAAATGTTACTGTTGTACATCTATATTGAAGCTGCTGTTTCATAGGAAAAAAAAACAATTAGGCCTTGTGTTGAGCCAGTGTTGAGTGGTTTAATAATTCTGAGCTATCATAGAAAATGTGTCACAGCAATCTATGATCTTGTCCTAAGACCTATCGTTTTAAACCACTAATTCTGTGGTAACAAGTACACAGTGATTATTATTTTGCTGATGAAAACAAACTAAAACATTTGATTTCCGTAGTTAGAGCTATCTAAATTGCACACTCTTAACTCTTTAATCTGTTTTGTTTTCCAGCTCCAGATTCCATCTCCTCTCCAGTAGGAATTTCATCTCCTTCAGCCCTCTATCTTACCTGGGAACCTCCAGCAAGGTATTAGGCAATACATAACCATATCTGCTATATCTGCTATGTTTTTCAAAGGAAGACATATGTTTACATTAGTCAGTGTGTTGTTTCCTTACTAGTTAGAAAACATATCATTTCATGTTCAAGTTTGACTGTGTTGTGTCTTACCTCAGTCACAAAAGCAGTCATGTCTTTAGCAGGTCTTTAAGATGAGACCTTTGTTCTTCTAATTTCTTTCTGTATTTCCTGCCATATTTTAAAGGAGACATATTGTGCCCGTTTTATCAAGTTAATGTAAGTCTTCCCTGGCCTCAAAATACGTGTTTTATGTTTCAGCTCAAAATCCCACACAGATAATTCATTGTACTATGTACAATGTGTAAATGTTTTCAGCCATTTTGCAACAGGCTGTTTCAGTGTCCGCTGATTTAAATGCAAACAGTTGACTGCTGACCACACCCCTTCTCCGTTGTTGCCATGGATGCCATTATGTAGATGCCATACTAGGGTCCAGGATGATCTTGGTGGTTCTCATGGTTCTAGTGGTTTTGGAGGACTGACTGAGGGCAGTGACTATGTATTTGTGACATCACTAAACACAGAAATCCACTCTGCTTGTTTTAGTTCAACTTAAGTAGACAGTGTTTGTGTGTGTTCTCTATAGTGAGTGTTTTGCACCCTGATCTGTTTTATAATAGAAAAAGAAGTGAAAACCTGTTTCACAATATGTGTTCTTTAATGTTTGAAGTCATTAAAGAAAGCTGAAGTAATAAAATCTGCATATTTTAAAAAGATCACAAATACTGTACATTGAATCTCATTTCTGTAATACAAAGAGGCAGTATAATAGCAGCAGAGCGATAGCATAATGATTATTATTTATTGAATTATCACATACATTTCCCAACAAACAAATGTCAAGTGTTACATGTTAAATATACCATCAAATGTTTCCCTTTTTTGTTTCACTCATAGGCCCAATGGAATTATTACAGAGTACCTCCTCTATCATAACAACCAAATGGTCTACAGGGGGAAAGAGACACAGCACAACATCACTGGTAAAGAGGAGAGTGTGTGTACATGTATGTACACGTGTATGTGTGTGTGTGTGTGTGTGCGTGTGTGTGTGTGCGTGTGTGTGTGTGTGTGCTGTGACTGTGGAAAGATAGAGCCTTAGCGTAAAGAGAGGGGGGAGAATGAAAGAAAGCAAAATGTAGTGGAGGATTAGCATTTGAAAGAGGAAAGAGCATCGCAGCGCTTACCAAGGGAATACCACTTTGAAAAAGAGCACTAAACACACATGAAAATAAAGCAGCGGAGAAACAAAGAACACTAAGCATTAGCAAACATGCATTCACACAATTTGCTTTGAAAGCGCGTACTAAAGAGACTTAAAGAAGGTATGAAGCTCATGTCATACCACTGAGACCAGAGTGTGGCACTAAGGATGCAGAGCAGATACAGAGTGAGTCACAAATACCGGCACACATGCAAATATACTCTCAACAGACACATATGGATATGTGCACGGAAAAAAACGTTTTCATATACACAGTCATACTCACACCTCTCTATATATTTTACACATTACACACAACAAAACATTACGGTATTTGTCTGTCTTTGTAAGTTAATGAAGGCACGAGAGTACATATCATCCATGCTGGGTTAATAAAACCAAGTGTTTGATGTTCACAGTGATTGGAAGGATTATGGACGTAGTAATTATACAGTATATGCGAGAATAGATTGTGCTACAGAGGGTGAATAACGGAGAGACAGATGAGGACTTGTTTTGAGACATAGACAGTAAAAGACAAACAGCAATCGAGAAACCAGTTGACGGAAGCGTATTTCAGTGAGAACAAAGACAAAATTGAGGTTTCAGGAGTTACATAAAGTTTAAATGCTATAACTAAAAGTTGTGTGTGTGTAACTTGTGTATGATGTGACTCTTTTGCTGTCCTCTTTACTCACATGTACATGTGTGTATTGCAGGGCTTAGAGCGTATTCCACTCATGTTCTAGTCCTGAGTGGATGTACCTCAGTGGGCTGCACCAACAGTTCACAGGTTACCATGCTGACTTCTCAACTTCCTCCCGGACCTCTGCAAGCACCAGTTCTTACCCAGCTGGACTCTCGGACAGTTTTGGTGGAGTAAGTACAGGGTTGGGGAGAAACTTTTTATGATGAAATGGAATTACAAACTTACTTTAACTGTAATCCATTAATTAATCTAAATAGAAAGCTTATGTCTATCAAGGCAGTTCAGTTCCCCCAACTGGAAGCATTCTGGATCAGTAGATGTGTAATGTACAGTAGGATCCACATCAAACTTCATGGTGTAATAGAACTTGTAATTCTGTTATCTTGTGTTGTCTTTTTTACCAATTATTTGTGGAGTTAAGAGCAAAAATGTTGAAAGTGGCCGTACGATGCAAGGACCAATCCTGTAAAAAATTCATGGCACCTGATCAGCCCTTTAACATGCGTAACTTTTTGAATTATGTTGTGAACAAGCCAATAATTCAATTTAACAAATGCTTACGGAAACATAAAAAGGAAAGAGGTAAAAAGAAAAAAGTAGAATGCATCTAAAAAGGGCAGTAACTTTGTTGCAACTTAAAACATTTGTGAGAAAAGTTGAAATGTAAAAATACATTTTTATACAAACAGACACAAATAACAGAGTCATAAATAACACATGTGATGTTAAGAAAATTTTACAACCAAAGCTAATTTATTCTTACGTTTTTACATTTTTCAGGTCAAATATACTATGCTGTAGATTGAAAGTAGACTGATCATGTAACATGTGTGTTTTAACACAGGTTTTATTCTGGATTCAGTGAAAAAAAAACAATTAAAGCCTCATTTACAGGAAAAATAGAAACAACTCATAGATTACAGCTTTTCAGCTGGACCACATGTGTTAAGTCAATGTGATGTATAAATACAGAGAGCTGGGGCTACTGAGAAGCAGTGACCTTCCGCAGTTGTATTTATAATGCAGAATATTCTTCTGTACTTGACCTTTCACCTTTAAAGGGAGGGGACAGTCGAAGATAGATCTCTGCACTTTTCCATTATGTTCCTCTACAAATGTACCCAGTTTATGCCTGCATGTGTGTGAGTGAGAGAGAGAGACAGAGAGAGAGAGAATATGTGTGTGTGTGTGAGTGTGTGTGAGAGTGTGTGTGCCGGAGGCATGAACAAAACTGTGTGAGGAGGGGGGGGGGGTCAATCTGTGTGAAAGCCATTAGTGTCCTGACTGTCACTTACAGTGGGACTCACCACAGGAGGGCACAGTCACACACGCATCCTAACACAGACACACACACACTTAAACAATGGACAGGGGAAAGTGAGGGGATGGAAAACTGAAACTGAAAGTGCTTGAGATCTGAGAGGGGAACGAGTTTGTGTATGAGTTTGTGTTTGAGTTTCTGTGGATAATGAGACCATTTATCATTGTGGAAACACATAATACATATCAGACTACAATAATACATTGATCGCCCTCTGTGGCGCAATCGGTTAGTGCATTCAGCTGTTAACCGAAAGGTTGGTGGTTCGAGCCCACCCAGGGACGAGAGTCTTTCCCTTGTTGTGAGGGTTGTGTCAGGAAGGGCAGCCGACATAAAAACCTATGCCAGATCAAACATGCGAATCATTGGTATTTCGCTGTGCCGACCCCTGAGGGGAGCAGCCGAAAGGAGAATAACAACAAGACTACAATAATACATTGTAGTCTGTGCAGGTGCCTTTACAAGGAACCATTGAGTTTATTTTAATATGTGTTGCTGGCAAGTTGTCCTTTGATGAAATGACACTAAAAACAACATGAAAGCTGTCTCTCCACTTGAACTCTTGTAAAATATGGTTCAGGTTTAAATAGCAGTAAGTATTGTTTACACATAGAGCACTTAACAAATGTATTAAACCACCACCCAGGGTAAGGTTTGTGCCACAGCTACCAATGAGGTTCATCTGTTGTGTGGTAACAAATAGGGCCCAAGATTTTAATCTACCACCAAAGCTGAGATAATGAGGAATGCATGAACGGTTTTGGCAATGATATTTTACTGTATATTTGGTTGAATATGATTAATTTTGATTTGGATCCAGGTCTGTTGAAAGAGTGCACTATGGGCCTTGGGGGAGATGTGCGCTCTATTGTGCGCCATTGTATTTTTTATGTTTTTGTAATGGTTAATCCACCAGTGTATTCAAGCTCTGTAATTGAAATTATATGTTTAATACTAAAATATTAAAATATAATAATTGTTGTTATCCATGAATTTTCTAATTTAGTGTTTTACAAAAAGCTGGAAAAAATAGTAGAACACTTTTTTAAATTAAGATGCAAAATGATTGTTATTGACTTGCAGAAAATTATTTTTAGTGGTTTTATGCTATGCATGATTAATTTCTGACTTTTCAGAGAAGTCCTGTAATAGCTCAGATTTGGGTATAAAAATGTTGGAAATTCCTCACGCCTGGTAAAATGGTAAAACATCAAGAACTCACAGAAAAGGGAAGATACTGCAGTAAAGAATTTCATGGTGCTGGATGGTCTTTCAAACAGCTGGTCAAATACAATTGTTAACCACTGTACATGACAAGATGTGGCCCAGCAGCATTGAATCATAATCAAAACTGTTTTAAACATAGTTGACAACACGATGTCTTGTTAAATAACTCTCAGGATCAAACTTTGATTAATGAAGCCTATAATGGCAATAGCATAAACTACACTTTAATACACTTGATCAGACTGATGATATGCATTACACTGTGAGCATTTATCATGTTTTTCAGCATTATATTCTCCAGGTGTGGGAAGGCTGTATATTGCCTTGTTAGCACATTGATAATAGCCAGAGGTTGTAAGATCATACTTGGTCAATACCGCTCCACTGTGTTTGTGGGAAATGCTGGGAAACACATAGAGAGAGGAACATCTGCAAGAAATGTGAAGCCACGAAAGAAAAAAGCGAAATAGAGACAGAGAAAGAAAACACGTGAGCTTAGGAGAATTATGAAAGAAAATCTCAGGAATGTTGGAAGAAGAGAAATTGAATAAAGACACAGTGAGAACGAGTGAGGGTAAGAGACTGTGAGAAAGGTTGAGCGAGGCTGAGGATGCAAACAAAACAATATCAGCAGGTTTATTTCCAGTCCCTCACCCCATCACCTAACACAACCTGACACAAAACACGTTCATGCACACAGCAGTGAATGCAGCTGCACACTCATGCTCGAGGACAGGTGCGCAGTGACGCAAACATACACAGTAAACTGGGCCTCAAGTGTTCAGGAAACATGAAGATCACTGTACATAACCATTTAAGCACAAGGCCAAATCACCTCAATGATATTTGTTTTCTTGTCAGTTTTTTACACTACTTATTTTTCCTCCGTGTTTTATATTTATTTGATGGCTTTGTGTCATAAGCTTTGTAAAATAACACGATATGTGACAACATTTTAAAGACTGTGATGACAAATTCAAGCCTCCAATCTTTGAAAACACTTTTCAATTTAACATTCTGAGAAAGAGACCATCCATTTTGTGCTAATTTCATAACATACTTTTAAAATCAATGGTTTTCCAAAACCATTACCATAGTGAATTATGATACAGATTATTACAACTCCCCTTTGATTTAGTTTTTCAAAAGTGGACATACATCACAGTGCCAATCGACAGCATATAAATCTTATAATAAATGTGATAGATTAGCCACAGTTGCTAATTGTGTGCTAACACATACTCATCAGTCATTCAAAAACGGGCTCTTTAATGGGACGTACCAAGAAAGGAATCCATCACTTTTTAAAATGGTTTCCTCCTGCTGCCATGCCAGGAGGGCTTGGCTACTCTCTGGGATTTGTAAGAAATGCCATACCATTTATAAAGAAATGTTGTGGTGCTAATTTATTTATGAGCTCTTTCTTTGCTGTGTTGCCCTCAGAGCCTAATAGAAGAAAGGAATGTGGGTGTTTATATGCAGTTCATTGCAGTTTACTTCTACTTATGCAATAATTAGTTTAAATCGTCCCTGCGCATTTCAACATCAAGATGAAATCCCAAACAGAAAGATGATTACATGCTGGTAATAAAGACAATTTTTACATGTCCTGGAAAGCATGGTTAAATCTGAGGCAACAAACAAATAGATTCTGATCTATTTTTTATATTTTTTAAATATATTAACACTGTATTGAGAACTCATGTGGACTCCTTGTTTGATTTTGGAGAAATTACTGTGTGATACTTAGTCACATTAGGTCACACACACGCAAGAACACACACATCTCTGCAGTGACCATAAAAAGCAGTGCCTGTTTTGTTCCTTCTGGTGTTTTTAGTTAAGGGAATTTTTAAATTCACTGGAATTTAAATTCAGTTGAATTTGGTATATTCACATAACACCAATCATAATCCACAATTCAAGGCTGAAAACTCGTAGACTATTCAGAGAGCAAACCCAGCAGAGCCTTAGAGAGCAAGCCCAGGGCGACGGGGGAAGGATTGGGAGGGGGACTTCCTTTAACCGAAGAGAAAACCTCCAGCAGAACCAGTGCTGTAGGTCGGCGGCCATTTGCCTCGACCTGTTACGGTTAGTGGACAGAAGAGACACAACAGAAAAGAGGGATAGAACAACAAACAAGACAGACACTGGACAACACAGACAAACACTAGACTGGACCATGACCAGCATCTGCTCTAACTCACATTCAGACGTAGTATGTAATGATAATGCACCTTAAAACTACCACTTGTTAGAAACTGGAAAAACGAGAAGTAGAAAGAAGTGGGTCTGAGAAACATGGCAGATGTAAACAGCTCATTCTATAGTATGGAATACATGGTTTAAGTCCTAGGGTGATACACTAGTGAAATCATAATTATGATGAATTAGATATCCTTAAATCATACTTGCTGGATCTTTTATTAACATTAAATCAAAAAAAAAAAAACGAGAAATGGAATAACACCTTAGCTTATATTTTACAACACCTCTGTATAGAGGGTGAGAAAAAATGAATTGGAGAAAAGAAAAAGGGGAGGGTTCTGGTGGGCTTGAGTGCTAAAGGAGAAATAGGAAATGGACCTGACAGAAGAGGGATGCCTATTTATTTTGACGGTTTTGACAGAATAGCTTATTTTACAGTGTCTTTTTGTGGTAAATGACATTTAGCAGTCCATGTGAGCTCTGATTGTAAACGTTCATCTCATTGTTTTCAAAGTTTGTTGCATTGGTGAGACATTAGTTTATTTGGTTGTTTGCTCATCCTGTCCTGAAATGCTAGTTCAGAACTGGAGAATAATTATACCGAATAACAGTTTCTGCATATTGCCATGCAATGGTTCATTTTCACCAGTGAATATGCATTTTAGTTGTTTTCCACCCACTGTAATCTAATATCCAAAATCTGTTCAGCTTCAAGTGTTCTGTTAAATCAACGGCGTGTTTGAATACACACTACTTTATCCCAAAAATGTGAATGATGTATTGCCTTTAAGTAATCAATGTGTATATAAGTATGTTTTACTAAGAGCCATTCTTTATCACCTCTTACCTAAATGGTAACTTCACATGAAACTATTTATAAATACGGTCTTTCTTCCTCTTCCTCCCTTTCGCTCTCTCTCTCTTTCTGTCTCTCTTGCACTGTATTGGGGATGACTTTCATTCTAAATTTAGAAAAGAAGATACCACTATCTGACAGAGGAAACTCTGTGCAGTAATGGCTTGTGTCTTCTGTATAAGAAACCCTAGCCTCGCATTGCGCATCTGTCTACTCACAGATGGAAACACAATGATTCAGGCACACATGTAAGTGCATGAGTGCACCCAAAAAATGTTCAAATAGACCAGTGATTGAATAAAAGGCCGGCAGACACTTAAAATTAAATCAATAATGACCATGTCTGCCCTACACTATAATGTCTGAAGTTTATAAAAGATCTTATCTTGGTGTCATTAATACCAGTAGCATGTTCCATCAGTATAGCTTCAAAAATGTAAAACTTTGATGGCTGGTAAGTCCATCTAAGAAGTTTTACCAACAGCTTTGAAGTGACGCAAACAGGCAAGAGTAACACTATTAGCATAAACATTTATACAGAAATATTTTCACTTTCATTTTAAATATGACTATGGTTATAGATTTTTAAGACAACACAGACCCCCACAAGAAATACCCAACACTGCACATTCATTCATCAGTAAATGTGCTTTTGTGCTTAAATATTGTAGAAATTACCGTAGAATGAATATGGCACATTGCCCCCTCAAGTATTGATGAATCAGATCTCACATATATGAAACAATAGTTTTAGTTTGCAGAACTGTAAATGTGTTTTGTTGCTTCTCCTGATGGTACTCTCCCTCTTCAGGTGGTCACGTCCTTCTCAGGTCAATGGCGCTTTGGAGTTTTATTCCATCTTCCTGTCACATGATGGTGCTGAGCCTGTGTTGGTTTATAACAGCTCAGACCTTTTTGAAGACCACACACTTCGTAACCTCACCCCCGGAACAGCATACAGCATTACAGTGGCTGTGAGTTTCCCAGTCTTCCATTATTTTTGTTTTCACTGTCACAGTCATTTTTACATTCCTTCGGGTGTGCGTCTGTCCTTGTCAGGCCTGTACAGGAGGTGGGTGTACACTGAGTCCTCCCAGCCAGGCTCAGACTGAGGAGAGCACCCCTGAGAATGTACCAGCACCTCTGGTCACCGCTTTGTCCCCCCATGCACTCAATGTCAGCTGGACTCCTCCTGATACTCCAAATGGTGAGAAGACACTTGTACTCTGGCAAATACAGAGCAATATATCACAAAATGTCCCAAAACACTAAGCCATATGAAGAATGGCATTAATTACAGGTAAAATCTCTATTATTTATTACACTAACAACACAACACAGTGAGTGGAGAGAAACAAAACATGTCAGTGATACACATTAAAAGAATTATTATGACAATGATGATATTTGTTGACTTGTGGAAATAAATTCAGCTTGAGAAAATCCAGAGGTATAGAGGAAGACGATAAATTGTTCAGATGTCCTGGACATATCAGTATAAAAAGAGATGAAATGAGTATAAAAAAAAAAAAATTAAATACAAAGAAAAAAAAGGAAAGCCAGAAAGAGACTCCAGAATGAGGGACAGGAGGCATTCACACAAGGTAAGAGACCTACAAGACATAATTTAATACAGAGACGAGCAGAGACCGGGAGTGTGAGGGCAGTGCTTCAGTGAGCTCCTTTAAGTGGATGAAAAGTGCTCCCTTTTGACTGAATCGAGAACTGCAGCCCAGAAGCACACGGACGCAGAGGAAAAGCCTTTCTCTCTGTGTTATCTCAGTTCTGCGCTACTTCATCTTCTTTACTTTTGGCCGATTGAAATGCACAGAACAGAGTTGTGTTAAATGTACCTTGGCTTTAAATTTAGAATTGGGCTTTGCCTTGTGTTTAAAAAAAAGTTACTTGCACATAACTTCTCTGTCCACAGAATGTTTTAAAGTGAAGAGCTTCAAAAGTTTTCAGTGGAAAAAATTTGTTTAGGTTTGAATTTTAATGCATAAATTAAAATGTCCTCATTTAACTGCACAAAGAAAAGTCACTGACACCTCATCAATATGTATATCCATATTTAAAGCCATTCACAAGAAACTCAAATACAGACAATACAATATACAAAAACCAAAAATCTTACATATTTAATTGGTACTTTAAACCATCTGTAACATTTGCATTTGGAATGATAACACCGTTTTGGTTAACTCTTCCACGTTTGTTGCTTGATGCATGAAACACTCAGAAACATCAAAAAACATTTGAATCAAGTCACATTATTTCCATCATGGTTTTAAAAATCATGTATTTTTTCATGCTGAGCATTTTTTAAATCGATAACTATGTTAATAATTGCTATGTCTTATAAAACTAAATGAGTTAAGTGATGAAAACCATCTGAGCAGTTCTCACCCCATTTCACAGTCTCAAACATCCAATGCACTACTACATATTATCAATGTTACTGCCATGCTCGTTAAAGTATGTATAATTCCATAATGCGTGTGTGTGTAAAGTGAAACGTGTGTGTTTTACGCTTAATGCCACATGAGTGCATTTCGCACCATAAACCCTATGATGTGTGTGCATATTAGCCCAGATAAATTACTTAAAGCTTTTCTCATCTGATGACAGAAATTTATAACAAGGGAGACACTTAATCTTGATTACCCGATTATCTCATGCTTAAAAAGCTTTAATTTTGCTTAAAAAGGCAGAGCTCAATGCTTTTTTTTTCATTTACTCTTTTCATAAATGGACAGGGACAATGACGAAGATGATGCTGATGGGTTCCTGAGGAGTGAGATACAGTGTTATTTTCCTCCCTCTCTCTTTCTTTCTCTCTCTCTCTCTCCTTCTCTTTCTCTCTCTCTCTCTCTCTCTCCCCCCCTCTCCCCAATTCCGCAGGGATTTGCGGGGGATAATCCTCTCGGGGATTAGGTCGGGGCAACACGCAGACAAAGAGGGGAAATAAGCCTGTTATGCATTCGCTGCTTCATTTCCCAACCTGTCTTTATTACAACCTATACTGATATGGGCTTATTCACACACACAAGCACACATATACACACATACTCTCACACGCATGTGATTGGCCATATTAAGAGCTTCCCAGATGTAGTTGCCATCCGTGGGGTTTTTGTGTCTTCATTTCTCTGATAGGTGTGTATATCTGCATTGAGCAATAATAAAACCCACACATGATTAAAGCAGAATAGACTCTTAGTTCTTAGCACTGATCTTTTGAGCCCCTTGTATGCATTTTTATTAAGGAAAAGCACATTTGGCACCGTACTGTTTCATTTTTTATTAGATGGATGTAATGTAATGTAATTATTGTGCTGGTGTATGTAAGTGTGCATGTACATATGTGAGTTTGTATGTCCATATGTGTATCCTTGTGTGTGTACATGTGGAGTATCCATGTGTTCTCAGTTTGAATATGTATCTTGCTCTTTTTTGTGTGATCCTATGTGATCACTGTGGCGCTACTGTCCTTCTGAGGGCATTTATCCTCAGAATGCCCATGGTTACATTTGTCATTTCAGTGCAGTTTTCATCACTGAATGGCACAGGGACACATAGACTGGCAGGTCTGGAGCCCCTAAGTCAGTTTTCATTTTCATAAGTATTATAATCCAGTGACCTGTAATACACAACACAGCACTTGTCACTTTGTGGCTGTAGTTACCCATACTCTAGACTTCATCATACAGTTTCTAAGTGGCCGATGTTAATGGAGCATGAGCACTATCAAAACTGTATATTCCATAGATTGCATATAGTTTTAAACAAAGCTTAAACAGTCATGTTTAAATGAGCCCACTGTGGAAACAACATTTTTAGAAGAAAGGTGATTAGGCATTTATTAAGATTTTCTAAATGAAATGAAAGGTCACATGAACGACAGGCAATTTTACCAAATTAGCACAAACTTAAAGATGAATAAAAACTATCAAACTATCAAATCTGCAAGTTGCCATCTCCTCTCTGTCCCTCTTGAGATCCAGCCACCAGGAGTCACAAGCCAGTGTAGTTCTAGTGCAAATCCAGATAAATGGAGAGGGTTGTGTCAGGAAGGGCATCTGATGTAAAACCTTGGCCCAAATAAATGTGGAAATCTTCAAATCCAGCAGAAAAAACATACATACAGTATATTTTGTTTACTGTACTTCTACTCTTCTGTGCAAACAGCATTAAAGAGGAAAACTGGGTAGAACCACAACAACCACAGTATATTTAACCAGTAAATTTCTGAAATCAATAATCTCGTGAATAATGAGATAACATAATCACATACATAATCACGTAAGCAGTGATAACGTATGGCATAGTGTGAAGCCCAAAAGCTTTCATTGTACCCCCCTCCTTCATTCAGAATAGCGAGACTCTCTGTCTCACTCATGTTTTAGGCCTGTTTTTTTGGATTTGTGTCTTTTTCCTAATCAATGCATAGAGAGATGATGAGATGCTCCTTCGTCAGGGCACTTTGCACATTTTTGTCCTCACGGCCTCTTTGATCTGGACACCTGGACCTGTCAGGAAGAACCCTGGATGCTGCCCTGGTCTAGTGACTTGCATGACCTTCTGTACCCTCCTGCTGTCTGGCTTCTTTCTTGGCCTTCAGTCTCACATCTATAAGACTCAGCACCTGCACCAACCAAAGGAAACCACAGAGAAAACATCCCTCCACTGTCTCTAAATGTCATATTAAGAAAAGCTAAGATCTTAATTTAGCAGGTCTTGAGGAAGTGATTTAATCCCCAAAATGAACAAAATGATGAAAAAATAAGAAAATGAACAAAATCAGCAATAAAATTTTTAAAAAGACGAACATTAACAACATATTGAACAAAGATGAACAAAATAATTGGGAAAATGAACAAAAAACTTAACAAAATAAAAATAAACAATGAACAAAAAGTCATTATTTATTTAGTTTAAACAGTTTTTAGAAATCAATTTTATTTTATTTGGCTAGACAAAGACACAATTTTTGAATATTCCCATCATCAGCTTATCCCCGCACTGATGAGTTGGATTATGTGTTCTGTACTGAAACATATGTTTTGAATTAAAATGACACAGACTAACTCATGTGATAGTTATGGTTTATCTGCCTAGCTGATTTTGGTAACCTGCCTTTTACAAAGTTGGATTTTAGCTGCTAATCAAAGCCTGTCATGCAAGTGATATGATGTGCTTTTTATTGTTATTTTTTAGCTTTTTCATGAAGTGAAACTGTATTTGGACATCAATAAAACTAAAACAGGAGACCATGAGAGAATAAATGCAACAGTGCAAGACTGGGTTTATTTATGAACAGCTGATGGAATGGGAAACATTCATCCATCCACTCTTTTTTTTTCTTCTGCTTTTCTGGGGAGTCAGGTCGTGGGGGCCAGCAGCTTGAGCAGGGAAGCCCAGACTTCTCTCTCCCCAGCTACTTTGTCCAGCTGTTCTGGTGGGACTCCAAGGCCTTTCCAGGCCAGCCAAGAGACATAGTCCCTTCCAGCGTATCCTGGGTTGTTCCTGGGGCCTCCTCCCAGTGGGACATGCCTGGAGCACCTCACTAGAGAGGTGTCCAGGAGGCATCTGAACTAGATGCCCAAGCCAACTCATCTGGCATTGTGGAGGAGCACTGGCTCCTCCACAATGAGGGGTACCACATTGGGTGACTGAGATTCTCACCCTATCTCTAAGAGAGAGCTCAGCCACCCTGCGGAGGAAACTCATTTTGTCCGCTTGTATCCTGAATCTTGTTCTTTTGGTCATGACCCAATGCTCATGTCCATAGGTGAGGGTAGGAATGTAGATCAACTAGAAAATCTGGAGCCGCACCTTTCAGTTCAGCTCCTTCTTCACTTCTATTCTGGGTTATTGGAGAGGAGGATTCTTCAAATGGTTGAACCTGAGATTCAGAATGGGGAAACAGATGTGGAAGACTTTTTTTCTTGTGCATTGAAATGACAATGATAATATACATCTCTTTTTTGCTTTTTTCAGGCATTATAAGCAACTATGGTCTTTGGCTGGATGGACTTCTTATTTTAAACACCACATCCTCTCAGAGGTTCTTTGTGGTGGAGGGACTTTCTCCTTGGAGCCGACATGTACTCAGACTACAGGCCTGCACCGCACAGGGCTGTGGAAAAGGACCAATGGTTCGTGACTCACACAAACACATATTGTATATGAAGAAAATACAGTCAATCCTTTGTAAGATCTAACAGACAGCCATGTTATTAAGTATAATTGTTGCTGTGATCCTTGACGATTACTTTTTCCACTTTACTATTTATCCAGTAATAACTGCTGTATAACTGCTGCTACTAAGGGAAGTGAGCACATACACCACTACCTCTGAAATGCATTTTCTCCACCCCTGTTGATGACTAAACATTTAGAAGTAAAAGGTTTGTAGAATTCAGTCAAAGCAGCAGAACAAAGATCTTTGCATGATGCATACTATTGCTGTAGCTAATGTACTTCTGCCTATTCAGATATTGACAGAGCATGTTTTGTGTGTGCGTGTGTCACAGTCTGTGTAACACTGGGCATCATAAAGGTGATCGATTCTCTCAGCTCAATAATGAGGGCTGGCATGTAGACAGTGACATTTGGTGGGAAATGCCACTCCACAGTCAATGACGTCTCAGACGACAGGCCATATTTTGGGGCATTTTTCCAATATGGACACCATATTTAGTCAAACAGAGTGAGACCAGCTGACACAGCAGAACAAGAGCAGAGGAAGGTGGGAAGGGGAGGGAGGGGGAAGAACAGGATGAAGAGGAGAAATGAGGAGATGACAGGATGGGTGGGTAAATGAGAGAAGAGGAGCCAGGAAGAGGGTAGGTTAGGGATAAAAGAGTGAAATGATGAAGACAAGAGTATATGGTCAGAACAAAGCACGAGGTGAGGTGGAAAGTGAAGGTACAAAGGCCAGTAGAGAAGAGAGAAATAGGAGGAAATAAAATGGTGATGAGGAAAGAAAGGAAGGTAGTGGAAAAGATGAGACGACAGATGCAGAAGAGACCAAAATGTGGCAAGAGAGATAGAGAAGAAGGAGAGATGGAGAGCAGAAAATAGTGGCCAGTGTGGTTTAATTTTGAAGTAAAACTGGTTTAAGTATTATATTTCAACATCATAACAAATTTATCCAGTAAAATATATCACTATGAATATGACCCATATTAAACTGGGGCAAATTTTATTATAGGTTTTTCATATTTCCAAATCACCTCATATACCACTTAGATGGGAGAGTGTGTACGGAATAATAATCTAAAAAGGGTAAAATGCATCACACGCTTTCGAAGTGGACATGTGGCTGTATGTGATAGCTGGAGTATTTACCCCTAACTGTCCCTGTTATATACTGTACAACTTGAAATGACAGGTTTTGGGTATGTCTTTGAACACTGACACGCTTGTCTGTCTTTTTTTTTTTTCATTTAATCAGATGGAGGTGCATACATTAGAAATGGCCCCAGAAGGCCCTATTCTACTGGAAATGACAAATCAGAGCTCTCGATCTGTCCGTGCCCGTTGGACCGCCCCACCCAGACCAAATGGGAACCTCAGCTACACAGTGTACTACAAAAGCAAAGGTAATGCTTATTTTCTCCCCTGGGCCTGAACACAGTGAATGGCATCCATCCATTTATCCACTCTTCCTTTTTTTCCTTCCTTCCATTCATCCTTCCATTCTTCCTTCTATCCATCCATACATCTGTCTATTCATCCTTCCATCCATCTTCATATTGTGCATGTTATGACAGGGCCTGACCAAAGAGGATGAGTAAAGTCCAAAGATTGCCCGTCTCTGACCATCCCTTGAGCCTGGGTTTACATTGGGGCCTACTCTTGGCAGTTAGGGGTGTTCAAAATACAGTAGCAAAATTTGGTATTGATCTGATATCAAGTACAGTGGAATCCCAGGTAACGAAATTAATCCGTTCCGGTGTCACATTTGTTGAGTGAAGCATTCGTTAGGTGGGGTTGGTTTTTCCATAGGAATACATGTTAAAACAAATGAATCCGTTCTGACACCCACAAAAACTCCCATATAGAGTATGTATTACACACCCGTACGTGCACATTTGATTTATAAAGACACTTACTGGAGGAGGATGAGACAGAGACATCATTGTTCTTAGGTCCCATGATGAAAAACACAAAATTAAGCAGTATTTTAGGTGAAAAAAGGCAAATATGCACTCTCACTTCCGGGTCTATCTCTTTCGTAATGCAAATTTTTTTTTGTTAGCCGGTACACAATTTTGGCCGATTTTTTCCTTTGTTACCTAAAATTCCGTTGGTAAAAGTGTTTTGTTACCTGGGGTTCCACTGTAAATACAAAGCCAGTATTACCGATACCAAGACCAGTACTAGTACAGTACATTGTACTTAGAAAAGCAGTTTCTAACTTTCATGCAGGAGAGAGCAATGCATCATAATAATACATGCAAAGTACATGTATCATCACCTCTTTGCATGTAGCCTAAATATGGGAATACTTCTGTTCCTTTATCAGTGAACACAAAAGGGTTATTATTGTATATTTAGCCATATTCATATTTCAGGATTTATGTATACATCTACTGTATATATGGGTTTATATTTTTTAGTTGTAGTAAAAGATTAGTAGATTTATTTCAACTGGCTGAAATTATTATATGACTGTCTAACTCATCTGTATTTAACGAGATATTTCAAACACTGATGACCAACTACATTTTGAAAAATAACATTAACTAATGCTGGAGATGACTGCATTTTACTTTCACGTCTATAAATCAGCTTCCTGGATATTCTTGATGCTGAAAAGCAGTATTTTGACGTGCAACTGTAAAATAACTCCAAAGGGCGCACCTCTTCCTCTGCCATGCTGCCAGCAGTGCACTGTTGGATCATGTGACTGCACATTGGCAACAACTCACAGCATGGCAGGGGAGGGGCAAAGTGACCATAAGTGGTGTTTGCACAACCAATATGATGTTAATAGGAGTTGTGTATGGAACGTATAGAAGAGAAACTGAAACGTAAATATCAATCTCATCAAGTATTCATTAATACCGGTGCCAATGTTGGTATTGATACTATCAATATTTTAGATCCCCCAACTACTACTGTTAGTACATGCCCAAAATACCTCAGCAGGGAGGCATTCAGTGAGTCCAAACCACCTCAACTGACTCCTCTCAATGTGTAGGACCATTGGTTTTGCCAAATGATTAGACTTCTCACCCTGGCTCTAAGGGAGAGCCAAGACACCCTGCAAAGAAACACATTTCCACCACTTGAATCCATGTTCTTTCAGTCATTGCCCACAGCTCATCCCATAGATGAAAAGGGAAATGAAAATCAACCTGTACATTGACATTTCTCCTTTCTATGACTCAAGATCTTAGCTCTCTTCTTTCACAACACTAAAATTCCACCGTTTGCAGGTGTAACAGATCCCCAAACCAGAGGGGGCATGCTACCCTGCCTTGACTGAGAACAATGGCCTCAAAACTGGTGCTGCTGATCCTCCTCACAGCCAATTCACACTCAACTACAAACTCCACCAATGCAATCTTGAGAACCTTTTGGCCTTAATATTCAGTGACACCTTCCCAGCTTTGTAAATAAGAAGCTGTGAAACAGCAACCCCCCCCCCCCACACACACACACACACACTTTAGTAGTATACGTAAGTCATAAAATAGTTTTGTTGCAGAAACTAATGCTGTGACTTGATTAATATGAAGAGTTAAGTAATGCATATACTGTATATAATGAACTTTGGATTTATGACCTTAAAATTAACTGTGATTTTGACCTTTTCCCTATGATCACATCATATTTCAAATCAGCATAGTCAATAAACTGGGGGTATGCAGTATGACATTTTCAACCTGACTAAATAGCAAGAAATGTATGTAGGACAAAATGCAATAATTTCAGACTTTACTGATTTTCAAGGTCATTTAATGAGCCCAGGAGTCTAATTTATCACATATTACAATGTGGTGCCCCTAACTATACTAGTTTTGGTCCTGTAGGTCAAAACAATTTTTGCAATTATTAATGCTGTGGTCTAATTTGTAAATTAGGAAGTGGTTGCTATACTGTAGCAACCCTTCCGCCTACGCTGACTACCCATGTACCCAGTTTGGTTTGTTTGGGTCCAGGGACCTTAGAGACACAGAGCCGAATGTTGGGCAAATGTATGGATGACACTGAAATTGATATTGACCTTGACCTTTGTCCTAGAAGGTCACTGTATATTTGGAAACAGCATATTCAATAATTCAGTTATTTAATATATGACACTTTCAACCTCACTATATAGCTAGAAAAGTATGTAGGGCAAAGTGCAATAACTTCAAACCATACAGCTCTTCAAGGTCAGAGTCGAGGTCATTTGATGAGCGAGAATTGTCCCAAAGGATAATCTATCACATATTTCAATTTGATGCCTCTAGCTATAGTAGTGTTGGTACTATAGGTCAAAATAGTTTCTTTACAAGTACCTAATTAACATGTAGATCAAGTGGTTGTTGCCTTAGTAACTTTTCCCCCTACCCTGACTACCCATGTGCCTAGTTTGGGTTCAGGGATTTTAGAGATACAGAGCCACATGCGTACATACAAACGAAGCTCTCCACTATATCCCCTCTGCCAGCTTTGTTTAGGCGGGTGCCTTGGACCCTAAAGAGGACGGGGTTCCGCATTCAGCAGAAAGTACAGGGACTCTCACATTCAGAGTTAGCAGTTGGTGTACTATGATGCTTGTCTTTGGACTGTGGAAGGAACAGGGAGAAATCCAAGACACGTTCCCACTCCTCGCTTATTATGAGGTGAGATTGCTCACCACTGAGCCAGTATGCCATGTTTATAATGGTTCTTTTGTCTATATGGATCTGTATAATATGCTATACAGTATATTGTTCTAGACTCTAGAACAGGGGTGCTCACACTTTTTCATCATGTGAGCTACTTATAAAATGACCAAGTCAAAATGATCTACCTACTGGAAATTTGGTTTGACCGGGGAAGCGTGCGCCCTACCCCCCCGGCCGCGGGAATGTGCGGTTTCCTGATACATGACTGAGCAACCGGATCAATCACCTTTGTCCCCC
The DNA here is from genome assembly GCA_029823295.1 of Pseudamia nigra. Taxonomy (NCBI): domain Eukaryota; kingdom Metazoa; phylum Chordata; class Actinopteri; order Kurtiformes; family Apogonidae; genus Pseudamia; species Pseudamia nigra. Next base: position 25,480 of record JAQQAE010000411.1, read on the forward strand.
TAAGTTCATACGCCGCATTCCAGGACGCCTGGCACGAGGGTCGTCCGCTCCCTGTCGGCACTAACGTTCCCCATTCCCACCCGCCACAGCGGGAGGGAGGGAGGGCACCCCTCCGCCGCAGCTGCCAGTGTTCAAACCAAATTTCCAGTCCAGTCGACAGAAGGAAAACCACACGTTTTGAATACCATGACCTGAGAATCTTCACAGACATGAGCCAATATTGCACAACACAATTAAGTATGTACATTTTTTATCATTACCTGAGTTTACGCTGATAATTCGACTTACCCAGAACAATGTTTCGGTGGTGGCTTTCACTTTTGAAGTATGTTATGAACAATGACTGCTGACAACAGTGGAAAAAAAGTCCTCCGATTCCGTATGAAAGTGATAAGTTTTTGTCTTCTTACTTGGTCTAGCTCCCCCACTCATTTTTATACCCTTTCTTAAGTTTAAGAGAAAAAAACGTTTTGCTGCACATAGGTTGTTTGCGTTCGCATTGCCCAAGGTGTCAGAAAAAGTCAGATGTCATTTGACTGGCTGCCCTTTAAGTCAATCACGTGACAGGATGGATGATAGGCTGACGTCTATTTTTTTTTTATGTCATTCGATCTACCCACACTATTCGACGTATTGAGCACACCTACTGTAAATCAATCAAGTGCCGGGATAGATGATAGGCTGATGTCTATTTTTTTTTTTATGTCACGCGGTCTACCGAACTACCTTCGACTGCGATTGACGTAATGAGCACCCCTGCTCTAGAACAATATTTAGGATCTAATGTTTCATATCCTTTCAAACAAAAATTATACTTGAAGAAAAATAACCACAGTAAAACAGGATTAATATGGAAATAAAGTCCCACATGTTCAGATATACACCCTCCTCAGACACATGGAGTAACAGTCGCCCCTGAAATTGGGAAGGGAATGTAGGAGTAATCAAATCCGAGTGGTGCTGAACAGAGAAGAGAAATGATATTACTTGTGACATGAAAGAAATAATACAGGTGTCCAGAGCAAAGCAGGGGTATGAAGAACCAAGGAAGTACAAAAGCGAGAAGCAGTGAGACAGGAGTCCACAGAAAAAGGAGAGATGAGAAGCTCATATTTCCATAGAGGTATTGGAAAAGATTCCAGGTAAAACAGGACAAGAGATGAAGAACAACAAAACAGAAGGCGAGTCCTGGACATCGAAAGAAAAGGTGGAAGAAGAAAATTGAACAAGATAAGAACAGGGGCTTGGGAGAACAGCAGCACACAGGCTTTCTGTTTAACAAATTCTGAAACACACATACACACAGTCAGGGACTTTGATCTGTGCCACATGGCACAGTAGACAGATTAAAATGAGTGGAGAGAAGGCACGGAGGGAGGAGAGAGATGGCGTCACTCTAGTTGTCTATAACCCCCCTCTGTCTTTGATAGGCACTACCTTCATCACATAGAACAAAACTGTTTGTGTGTGAGGTTGTCTGTCCATCTAAATACAAGAGAAGGCATGCAATGTGTAATTTTCAGATCGCTTCTCTTTGACTATCCTTGCATAACCTTTATATGCAGACCTCTCGCTTTTAATTACTTTCAGTTCATCTCAGTCTGTATTCTTTCTTGTGAACTCTCACTAATTCCCTTCTCTTTTCTCTTTTGTTGTGTCTGTCTTTGTCAATTCTATCCACTCACTGTGATGGCTCTAAGAAATAATGCTGTAAAACTAGAAAACACTCAGAGAGTGAGATCTCCATCAAGCAGCTGATTTCCACCCATTTGTTTAGCAACTGGGGCTGTGAGGGTTCATGTTGTGCTTCAGTCACTCTCTGCCAGATGTTAACTGGTTCCTCTTCACATAGAAAGGAACAGCGTTGAATTTAATGGCATCCTCACACATGATGCACTTTGAAGTTCATTGTTTACATCAATACTCACATAGTCACAGAGTAACCACATGACTGAGTCAGAGGTACTTCCATGACTGCATCACGGTGACACTTAAAAATATCCTTTTCATACAGGACATTTGCTTCCTTCATAAAATCATGGAAATCCTTCAGTGTTACTGTAGATCATGAAGAGAACTTAAAATTCCTTTAAAATCTATTCATTGCTTTTTGAGAAATCTTGCGAACTATATAACTAACAGACAGACAAACGGCAACAAAAGCATTACCCCTGCCACTCTTTGGCAGAGGTAATAATATATCATTATCATCATCAATAAGAGTTTTATAGTGTATTTAAATGTTATATCAGTAATAATAATTATAATTATATTGACAAAACCAGCAATGTAGATGTGGTCCCACCAGGAGATGACCACAGTGACGAGGGCAATGTGGGGCCCCAAGAGGAATCGATCATCCGGCTCCAAGAAGCTTTTTCCTTAAGTGTGGATAAAGTGACCTGGCTTGTATCTAACTGCTGTGTAGTCAGTGCATGTGCATTGTGTGTTGGTCTCCAACCTTTGAAAACCACTGCAATGTACTTAGAATGTTTAGGCTAAGATCTCAATTTACTTCTGTGAATCTCTCCTCTTAGACGGTGATGGTGTGTTGGATGGAAATAAAGCAGCAGGCACTTGGTTGACTGTGACTGACCTACAACCTTACACCAACTACAGCTTCTGGATCAGAGGGTGCAACACACAGGGCTGTGTGCAGAGCCTGCCATTTAGTATCACTACACCATCAACAGGTAGCAACCCACACAAATACAAATAAATGGTTACATCTTATTTGGATCATATTTTTCAAATGGTAAATCTGAAGACAGCAGAAAATTGAGAAATGGTAAAAAATACAACTGTAGCTTGACTCAGAATAAATGCTGGTCTTTTAAAAAAAATATGGTATTATTCTCAACTATGTGTCTAAGTTACACACGTTAGCTTTTCTAGGCCTGTGACCTATATGATATTTACTGAGATAACATAACAATAGTTTGTAAGTCATTGTAATTCATGTACAAACTAGGGATGGGCATTTCAAGCCAGAACAATAATTGATAGTCATTTGCAACTAATAGATTAATAATCGATTTTTGCCCCCCCAACAACACACGCACATAGACACTAGACACACACCACAATGCTTCTACACAGAAAAGAGCGAGGAAATCATGAAGACCACTGTATTTTCATTTGTTTATTCAAGAACACCAAACACATACCTGAACTGTGCAGCATAATTTCACATGAAACATACAATAATAGTTTTTCTTGATCTTACTGTGTCGTGGCATAATTTGATTGAAGGCTGTGTACTGTATTTAGGTTTTGCTGCTTCATTGTGCACGGCTAAGATACATTTATGGTGAGCTAACATCACCTGAAGGAGTCACTCTGTACTTCACTGTTGTTTATTAATTTTTAAGGCTCTTCACACACTACATTTTAGGCCTAGGCAATATATTCATTTTATCAATTAATTCGAGTTTTTATTGCATGCAATTTAAAAAAACTTTTAAAAATTGAGTTTTTTCTCCTCTTGCTATGGTGCTACTTTGGCCTGCAGGAGTTTCCATAGCTTCCCCCTCCCCCCTTGTTTTCTTAACAGAAATGCATATACAACAACATGGTTAGCGCTAACAAGAGCGAGAAGTATGTTCCTAAAAAGGAATACTATAGTCAGTGGTTTGGATCTGGTTTGGGTTTGCGATGACAGACGTGGAACAAGTGCCTGCACGCTGCAAAGTTTGTCTAAAGCCCTTTGCAGCAAAAGGCAGGAGCACAACAAATTTATTCCAGCATCTAAAACAGAGGCATCTAGCCAAGTGTGAGAAATGCTACTCTTTACAAGGGGAAGAAGTCCGCTACAGCCAGCTATCAATGACCAGGGCTGCTCAGTGAGGCCAATGCGGAAGTAACTTTAAGTTGTAATACCATCGGGGAACTGTTCGTCCGGCTCCAAGAAGCTTTTTTCCCATAGAGACACATTAGACTTCTATCTGAAAATACTAAGTGAATACATTTGTTTCATGGGTCATCATGGTCTCAAATGTTTTATTTGGACCCTCAAGTAATGTGGTGGTCCATCTTTAACTTTTTGCTCTATCATTAAGATTATTAAAATATTACAGCAAATAATCCAACAAATTACTGCCGTGCTGGAGTTTGATTTACATGTCGCTATAGTAACAGCTCGCTAGTGAAGTCAGACCGATTCGGACCTTCATATCTTCTATTTATTCAATTTGGACATAGTTATACATGAGATGCGCTCAGTGTTTACACTAACAACCCCGTAATATCTCTTTGTTTGACACTGCATGGTGAAGTTTTACGGCATCAGTAAGCTAGCTGCTAAAATTAGCTTTCCCATGAGTCCCCTGGCACGAACGCTTCAGTAGCCGCGCTGCTGTTCGTCCAAATATGGTTGCATTCTGTTTTTGGCTCCAAGATGTTGTCCAGGAAGTGACAACCTGATTGACCTCAAAACGGCCCTTCAGAAACTAATGGGTGATATCACGGTCACTTTGTCCAGTTTTATATACAGTTTATGGCTACAACCAACAAACTCCTTAACTTGAAAGCAGCTTACTGCGGTGGAATCATTTACCCAAGGCACAACATATGATAAGAAAGGGGCACCTTGGAAAGCAATCACCATAGTGGTCGCTTTGGACATCGCTAAGTAGGGTAAAAAATTGTAATTCGATTTTTTGTGAAAAAATTTGACTTTTTTGTAGGACATATCCCCACGTCTACATTATCACACTTTGTTGGTTTCAGTCAGTCGTGCAATCCTATCTCACCGTATGTCCCACAGAGCCACACGTTTGTTCTTGTTTGTTCTTGGATTGATGCAAAAGTCGTGTTAGCTAATCGATTTTTAATCATTTTTCTACTATTCGAATATTCGAAAATCGTGACCCATCCCAAGTACAAACTAAAAGTTTCATTTTTCTTGTGAGTCAGAGCAATGTGGAATTCAGTATGGACTCCATCAGGAACATGCAGCAGCCAGTGTGTTTCTTTAAGCCCAGCTCAGACTGAACTTTCAGGACAAGATGCAGTAGCTTAAGGATGCTGCAGAAAAGAACTAGCGTGTCTCCTGTTTTTATCACATTTTCAGGTACAGAATTCATCATTATCATCATAAGGCATCTTTTTCCATCACTAAATTAAAAATGTTCTGATTAATATGGCTTTATAAATAGTTTCGTTTCTAACCCTACAAACATTAAATGAGGCATAGTAATGTTTTTTTTATCTCATTACTTTACCCCTTAGTTTTAATTCTGCTTCTTGTTAACTGGAAATTTCATTTTTATAGCTAAAAGGCAAAAATATGCACTGGGTAGTAATGAGAACACAGACACACATCATTGACTGTGCTTAACGATCTAAGCAGACATTACTTCTAAGTCAGTGCTTTTGTCTGTATTTCTGTGTGTGTTTGTATGGGATTGTACAGACTGGAAGCTGATTGTTCATACTGACAATTGTTAAACCTGAACAGGGCAGATAATGATATCCAGGCGCTACATACACCTAGAAATACCCAATTCGCCACTTTAACAAATGTAAACAAAAATGCTGAATATATACAAACAAGCAGACCACATCCACATCTCAGTTATAGAACAACAAGGGACCGACTTCGGAAAGTTCTACTGTTCAAGTTCAAAACAAAGGCATAAGAAAGTATAAATTTTAAATACCAGACGTTTCCTCTCTTTCTATCTTTCTTTCTACCTCTGTGCCTCTGGCATCTCTTTAGACTTCTTTAAGGCAAACTGTCTTGATGCGTCCTTGTTCTATGAAAGAACAGAGAGAAGATAGCAGAGTAAGAGACAGAAGAGCAGAGGAGGAGGAGAGCAGAGAGAGAGAAGTGAACATAAAAGTGCATAGTTTAAAACGATTAGTGACACCTCTGATATTGTACCTGCTAACACAGCATGAGAGAGACACAGGCTCAGCAACAGTGGGTGTCTTTCTGATGTATGTTTTGCATATGTGTGTGCATTTACACAAAGGGTTTCACTCTTAAACACACAAATCTAGACAGGAAGAGATGGAAATTGTTTTAATTAATGAAAATGTTCTTATTTAACCAATAATTTATGAAATCATTCACCAGTGTAAGTGAACTTCTTTTCAGCTTAGCTGTAAATTCTAACATAAAATACTACAAATAAAGTACAACAACATGAACTAAAGACAAGTATTTCACAGACTTAGACTTACAGAGCGATAAACAGACAAATAATGAGTTGGTTTTTTAATCTGCTGGTTTTGCAGTGACTCTGATTATTGTTACACTACACTGTATGTGAAAATTATGACTTTTTTAAAAATATAATTTTTTTATAACATATCCAGTTGAATATCGTTACTAAAGCATGAATGAAGGATGTGCTCGTTTAATACTTTGAGATGCAACAACATAGACATGCACCTTTGCATAATGTGTCTTGTTTGTATAGGTAATGTTGTCATGTGTCTTTGTGCATGCTAATATGATGTATGTGACAATAGTCAGACATTGGTGTGATGATTTCTGCTCTTAATCCAAAGAGCTGTTATGCTGTTATGACATTTTGAGGCTTTTCATGCGAGTTGGCATGTCTGTTTGTAGCAACCGTCTTTAGTTCAAGATGTCTTCAGCAATCAGAGGCTTGTTGTAGTGCCAAAGACCCCATGTGTTTGATTGAAGGATCACTTTATACATCGAAGGGCCTACTCTCATTTCACATAGTCAGCACTACTTCTGTCTCATTTTCTCCTTTGATTTGTTGTCTGTATCTCTTTTTTCATTCAAATATTCTTTGTCTTCACAAAGGACACAGTTTTCATACTAAATCAAGATGTTTTACTGATTTTTTTCAACACTTACTGTACACTATGTGATCATGCTTAACAGCAAAAGAGGGAAACCATTAAGACCAAAGTTTGATGAGTGCATGTGCAAAAAAACATGTTTATTTATAGTAGGATTATAGCTTTAGGTGTCCTACTGTAATTTATGGGGTTTTTTTTGGTTTGTTTACTTTGTTTTAAGGGGAGCGAAGTTTGGTATTTCCTTTCCCCTCACCCTTACTACATTCCTTAAAATGTCAATTTTTCTTCTTCACACAGAGTCATGCTTCACTTTGACTATTTTTTTTTTCGACATTTGTCCTCATGTCACCCCTCTGTTTCTTTTCACCACTTATGTCCTTCCTCACTTTTGTCCTCCACCCATGTCTTTTTTCCGTAGCCCCAGATGGGTTAACTCCTCCAGAGTTGATCTATGCGGGTAGTTCCAGTCTTAATGTATCCTGGTCTGCCCCTGCCCACTCTAATGCTCCAGGCCCACTACAGTATAGCCTGCAAATGAGGACGTCTTCACAGAGGTCTGTGATAAGGTGAGTGACTGCATCAAAAGCACAGACAAGGCAGATAAACATGCAAGCTTTGTTATACACCACACGTAGAAGTCTCCTAAAACACTGAAACTTGCTAATAAACAGTCATAAGAGACTGACAGATGGGCATTCTCAGATACATGTCTGAGGAGAACAGATCAACACACACATATGCATACACATATATATACATGGAGGTGCATTATGCAGCACAGCCGAAAATGTCACATCAATATGACAGACCATCAGAAAAACAGAGAGAGAATGAGCTGGAGAAGCAGGGGGTAGAGTCAAAAAGACAAAAAAATCAAAGAGAGGGCATAGGGGGAGAGAGAGGAGTAGAGAAAATGTGATAGAATAAAGAGAGAGAGGGTGTGCATCTGATATGTATTCATTACATGCTTCCTGACAACAAATTGCAATTTAATCCAAGAAGAGGAGGCTCTCATTCTGTGGTAATAAATAAATGACTAGCTACATGTATTATATATCAGACAGCCATGCCCTCCTCCTCTTCTGCTATGGAAATCTCATTGTTCTCTGATTTATTCATTCATTCATCCCTTCTATCCATCTGATGCTAAATGGTCAACGGTCCCTCATTTATGACAATATTCTTTTACTTTGTCCCAGATTCCATTGTATGATTATATGATATGGGACATATGACAGAAATTTGCCAAAAAGCTATGAAAATTATACACCTATTGCCAGGATTAGTCACACTCAGCTTATGATTCCTTCATCATTCCTGTGAGAAAATACACCAAAAAGAGTTCTGTTTTAATGAATAAATAAATAATAAATTAGCTCCTTACATTATCATTAAAAAGAAAGGACTCATTCCAAAATGTATTTGACTAAACTATATAGTTGAAGTGTTTTATCTGCAAATGGCAAAACAAGTGTAATATGGAGGTATTACATACAGTAAACTGACCACATGACTGAAACTCAAGGGAGCTATCCAGTGCTGAATCTCAACAATATGCACTACAGTATAGCAGGAAGAGCATTTCTTCAAAGCCTTAAGTGTACATTTATAAAGCAATAGTTATAACATTAGAAATAATGCAACTGATGCAATGTATACAGACCTTCTAGCTATTGCTAATTTGCAGAACTGTGTCCCTAGTTAACACTAAAAACACACACATGAAAAACAAACGTGTTACGGCCAGCCTAGGGGGAACCGGCGTAACATATATTAAAATGAGACGGTCCTCTTTCCCGCTCCCAAGGAGGACCAGTGCTCACGTAAAGTGCAGTCCAGGTAGTATATTTATTTACACAAATGGT
>JAQQAE010000412.1:0-34062 GCA_029823295.1 Pseudamia nigra
TCAAGAGAATGAACAAAATACCCCCCCCACAAATATCCACAAATTGATGAAAACTGCACAATATAGCTACAAAATGAGCAAAAATACCCACAAAATGAACACAATGATTTATATAGTAAAAAATAAACAAAAACAATAAACAAATCCAACAAGAACTGAACAAGAGAATAAGTAAAGTGAGCAAAAATGAACTAAATAATCAAGGAAAGGAACAAAATATCTACAAAATGTTCAAAATAATATAGAACAATAAAGTATGAACAAAACAGCCATAAAGTAAATAAAAAAAGAACAATATCATCAAGAAAATGAACAAAATACAACCCAAATCAGGAGTGTAATTCATAACATGAATAAGAAAATATGAAAAAACAAGGAAATAAAAATTCCACAAAATGAACAAAATAGTAAAGAAAAGATGAATAAAAGCAATACAAAGTGAGAGAAATAAACAAAATGAGAAAAGACAATGCACAAAATGATAAAAAATAATAGAAAAAAATCAGAATAAATATGAACAACAGAGAAAAATGAACAAAATAATACATAAAGAGAATAAAAATGATCAAATAATGAACAAAATGATAGAGAAAATGACCAACAGAGAGTTTCAAATTGAATAAAATGAATAAAAATGATCAGAAAATGAACAAAAATAGTAATGACAATAATGAAGACAATCACCAGAAAACAAACAAACTAAATAATACAGAAAATGAAAAAGATCATCAAGAAAATGAACGAAGTGAATTAGGCCCCACAATCCGTTTTCATTGCAGGCCGTCGGTTTGGAAATGGCAGCCATGGAGTTCGAGAGTGCAGCAGCAACATCAAACAAATGCATTTTTCCTGATCTCCACTTGAGGGAAACATCATGCAGCGATAGCAGCCATTTGTCTCTGTTGCAGACAGTGGAGGAAAGACACATGTGAAGAGGAGCTGCACATGGATCACACGGTTTTACAATGACTTAGGGACATATTGGTATATTGTTAATATAGTGTTTTATTTATTTTTGTCTTTTTTAAAAATTCAATTTAAAATACTTTTTGTATCATCCTTGTTCGGCATCGTCATGGCATCCAAGCTCACAAATCAATATAATATTACCATGAAAGATAGAAAGTATTACTACTGAATGTATTTCCTTAATTTGATTTAATGCATGAATGGCAATGCCAAATGAACAAAAGTGAATGAAATAAAAGAATTTGTAATAAAACTGAACGAAAATGAGCAGGGAAATTATCAAAAAAGAACACAAATGAGCAAACAATGAACAAAATAACAAAGAAAATGAAAGAAAACTAACAAGACGTCAAGCAAATAATGAATGAAAACAACACAATAATCAATAGAATAAATAGATTTTAACAATCTAATTTAAAAATTGAATAAGATTGAAAAAATAAGATAAAATGGACACAAAAGAGCAAAAATTGACAAAATAACAAACAAAAAAACTCCCAAAAAAACCCCAAACTTAATAAAATAATGAACACAATGAGCAAAACAGTCAAAAACATCAATAGAAATTCATAACAAAATTACCAGTATTTAACAAAATGCAAACAAAAATGAACAAAATTGAGCTATATACTAAGTGAACAAAGATAAAAAACAAGAAACGCAATGAACAGACAAAAAGCAAAAACACTGACAAAGGAACAAACAAAATAAGCGAAAACCTACAAAAATTATGCAAAACAATCAACATAATTCACAAAATACTGAACAAAAAAGCAGAAATTTACAATACAGAACAGAACAAAATAAAAAAAAACAAAATTAACAAAGTGAACAAAGATGAAAACATAAACACAATGAGCAGTAAGAGCTGAAGTGGACAAAATAAGCAAAATAAAAACAAACAATAGGACAAAAAAAATGAACATAATGAACTGCATGAACAAAGATGCAAAATGAACAGAAAATGAGAAAAATAAATAACAAAATAACCAAAATAAAGAAACAAAAGAAACAATAAACTTAAAAAAAATTAATTAACATCATGAATACAATACTCAACAAATTGGACAAAAATGAATAAAATAAACAAAGTGAGCAAAGATTTTAAAAAATAAACACAATGAGCAAAAAGGGCAGAACAAGACAAAATAACAAACAAAATAAACAAAAACAACCACAGAACAAAATATAAAGATCAAAATGATCAAGAAAATAAACCCAAACTAGAACATTTGCAGTCTCTGAAGAGATTGCATGGGATTGCTGAGTCAAAATAGTTGAACTTGCTGAAAAAGGCAAGAGTTAAATTAACTGTTGGAGCGGTAATCGAAGGATCAAAGCACTGTTGCCATGGTAACCACACATCCTGTTGGAGTTCTCCATTCATTTCCTATGAGAAAACAATTGTCAAAAAAAGCTTAATATTTAAAAAATGATAAAGGTTAGAATTATGAAAAGCAACAGCACACTTGCCCTGAATAAGCAGAACAATGTGAAGTTTGAATGGTTTGAATCGGACAAAAAATGTAGCAGTAGTTAAAGGACAAAACACGCACGGAAGTGGAAAAACTAAAGACTGAAGCCAACAACAGCGGGATTGCTGAATGACTCAGCAACCCCACTAATTAACTACATAATAAACGAAATAACCAAAAACCAATAACAAATGTCCACCTTGATATATTGCGTTGAACTGTGAAGCTAATGTAAAGAGCTGCAGATCTACATGAGCGGTCCTTCACAGGATTCATGAGGTGTTTCCACGATTCAACGTGAATCTGAAAGAAATCAACAGAATAAAGTGTCTGCGTGGGCTCCCTTTCTTTGCCATTACGCCAGTGGACGTGTGGAGCCCCTCCTTTGCCCACGCTCCGTTCCATATTCAGAGTAGTATTTACTTCTCATCCGGAGCGGAGTGTTGATGAATGACGGCGCTGCGCCCTGGGACTCTCCTGTTTAAGGAGCGTCCGGGCGATTTATGAGCGCGCTCTCGCAGGCTTCAGGTTGATGAATGGACGCCGTCCTCCGCGGCCACAGGCGGGGCAGGACCAGCCGGCCCTCCGCTGTTTGGACAGCCCGATAACATCAAAGCAGCCTGCTGCTTGTGTTAAGAAAATACTGCATTCTGGGTCAGCGCAAATGAATCCACAAGGAGCTGGAAACTGTTTTTAATGGCATCTGCATCTATATATTATCAGCGTGCACAATGTGAAGGCGGAGGTCAGCGATGACATGGGCATTAGGCTTTGTTCCGTCAGCCTGAGGCCACGGTGGACCTGATGATTTATCTGTTTACGTTCGTTACATTCAGAAATGGACGAGATCACAGGCTGAGGGCTGTGTCAGTGAGAGTTACCATGAGTAACTGTTAACTCCAGCGGGTGTTAACTACTTTTACTGAATTCTACGTAACTGCAAGGGCGGAGTTTGCCTGAACAAAATGAGTAAAAATGAGCATCGTATAGGAAAAGGAGTAAAAAAAAATGAACAAAATAATCAATGAAATGAGGGGAAATGGACAAATGAATTCATAAAAATGAGGGAAATTGAATAAAATAATCAATAAAATAAATAAAAATGAACAAAATAATCGGTAAAATAAGAAAAAATCCACAAAAATAATCACTAAATTGAGTGAAAATGAACGAAATACGTAATCAATATTGTAAGTCAAAATGAACAAAATAATTAAGAAAATTGGGAAATTTTTTTAAATAATCAAGAAAGTCAAAAAATGAACAAAATAACTAAACAAATTTGTAAAAATACAGAATGCTTAAGAAAATTATGAAAAGAATTAACTACTTTTACTTAACTATACATAAATGTAAGGGTGAAGAATTTGAGTAAGAATGAACAAATTAATCAATCAAATCAGAAAAAAATTAATGAAATGAATAAGAAAATGAGAAAAAACGACAAAATAATCAATAAAATAAGTAAAAATGAACAAAAAATTAATTACTAGTTAAAAATAATTGGGTAAAAAAACAGAATGCTCAAGAAAATGAACAAAAATTCAGAAAATAATCAAGAAAATGAACAAAAATGAACAAAATAACCAGAAAAATTAGTAAAAACTAAGAAAATAGTCAAGAAAGTGAGTAAAATTGATCAATAAAATAATCAAATAAAGAAAATGAACAAAAATAAGAAGCTAAATGATTAAAACAATGCCAAATAACCAAGAAAAATTAACAAAAATTGAGAAAATAAGTAACAAAATAATCAGGAAAAAATTAAGTCAAGTGAATGAAATCAAACAAGTGACAAAATGATCTTAAAATGAGTGAAGCAGTTAATTTGAACTTCCATCCATCAATTTTCTATCCCTTAATCCTTATTTTGTTGATTTTGATGGACTGTTGTGACCAACAGCATAAGCACGAAATTAAAATGAACACATCAACATCAACATAAATGAGAAAATAATAAAAGAATGATGATAAACCAACAATCAGTGCCATTACTCATGTAAAGCAGGATTTTTAGACACGAAAAGCTGCCTGTCATCTAAAGTAAAGTGTTTTATTGAGGGGAACAAATACACATTTTATAAATATGGATAAATGTGGTGTCTTTTCAAAATGGATATGTATTTATTATTTTTATTAGGCTGTCAGTTTTATATTTTTGTATATCTTATTTATTTTTTCTAAATGTGTTCAGTTGAATATTTTGCTCATTTTGATAACTGTCCTCAGTAGTTTATCCATTTTTGTTTGTTTTTTATTATTTTGTTTATTTTGCTTATTCTGTTTATTATTTTGATCCCTGTCTGGATTATATTGTTCATGTTTGTTCAGTGCTGTTTCTTTTGTGTAGTAGTTTGTTATTTTTGATCATTTTTCATGATTATTCTGACCATTTGCGTTCATTTTCTTGATTGTTTTATTCATTATTTCACAATTTTTTGATATTTTCTCTTCCTTTTGTGGTTTGTTTTGTTCATTTTTGATGACACTCCTCATAATTCTATCCATTTTTGTTTGTTTTCTTGATGATTTTGTACATTTTGATTATTCTGTTGATTATTTTGGTCAGTTTTTTGGACATATTCAGTTTGCTCATTTTATGTTAATTTATTTATTATTTTTTGTTCATTTATGTTCAGTTTGTGAATTGTGTTTTTTGTTTTATATCATTTTATTGACTGTTTTTGTCCATTTATGTCCATTTGTCTTTTATTTTGGTTATTTTGTACATTTTTTGTTAATTTTTTTGTTGATTTTTTACATTTTGTGGATTTTTGATATATCATTCTTGATATTTAGATTAATTTTTAATTTATTTTTGCTTATTTTTTATTCATTTTTATTTCTTTTACACATTATTCTGTTCATTGTTTTGATTATTTTGTTCATTGTTTCTTTTTGTTTATTGTGTTGATTGTTGTTTTCATTTTTGGTTCATTTTGGCGGGATTTTGTTTATTTTCTTCCACATTTTCTGAATCCTTTTCATATTTTTTGCTCATTTTTGTGTACATTTGTGTCTGTTTGATTCATTTTGTACATTTTCTTTAATATTTTCTTCATTTTGTTTTGCATTGTGTTCCTTTTTTGTTTAGCATTGTTGATTTTGTTTATTATTTTGCCAGGCTTTGCTCATTGTTTTGATTATATCATCATTCATTGTTCAGTTTTACTCATGTTTTGTTTGTTGTTTCATTTTGCTTATCCTTTTGGTTGTTCATTGGTTCCTGCTCTTTTAATGCATACTTTGTACTGTTTTGTGTCTTAATTAAGTAAATAAACTCATTCCAATACATTTTATTACATCTCTCATTTGTGTAAACATAGAAATGCTGTTACATGGAATTTTGAGTTCTTTGACGCCTTTTTGAGTCTTGAGCCAAAAAAGGTGGGACACACTGCTCTGGAAAGATATGGAAGATAAATTAAAACCATCCCATCTGTCAGAGTTCAAATAAATGAGTGTGTAATGAGCAGCTGAAGGTGTTCGCCTCAGAGATATTTACCTGCCCGTGGTGTTCACACCTGCACCATTGATCACAGGTCACACTGATGGCCTGATGCTGCAGGGCTCGCTCCACTGCTCTTTTGATCTCCTTCCAAAGTCGCTTGCGACGCTCAGCACCAAGGCAGAGTCCTTCTCATCTCCTATCACTTTATGGATTTGGGTTTGTCCTCAGGAAACAGTGGTCACACTGTGGTAAAATGTGGATATCTAATCTGTTTGCACTAGAATATTCACATACTGTACATCTGCCTTTCTTTGCCTTGGGGCTGGGATCCAGCACGGCTTTTCTGTTGGGTCGACCAATTTGTTTGTTAATTTTTGTAATTTTCATGGTTATTTTGATTAAATACATGTTCATTTTTATTCTGTTAATGAGTAAATTTGCTCATTTTTCTGATTATTTTGTCATTTTGTTTGTTCTTTGTTTCATTACTTTCTCCGCTGAATTTATTATTATAACTTTTCATTTTTGTTCATTGTATTATTGTGTATATTTCTGTTCATTGGCTTGATTACTTTATTTATTTCTTTATTGTTTTCTTAATTAAATTGGCCATTTTAGTTATTTTGTCATTTTTTTTATGTATTAAACTGTTAATCTTTACTATTTCTGTGTACTACTTTGTTAATTTTTGTTATTTTTATATTATTGTTCATTTTACTCATTTTAATGTATCACTTTTGATCATTTTTGTTATTTTTATGTTATTTTGTTCATTTTGTTATTTTTATGGAATACTTTGTTTATTTTTGCCTGTTATTTTGACTATTTTGATCATGTTTCCTTCATTTTTCATTTTGTAGATACTTTGTTCATTTTCTCTTTTATTTTGTTTAGCTTCCTAATTGCTTTAATTATTTCCTTGAATACTTTGATTTTACTTTTCTGCTCAATGTTTTGACTATTTTTTCATTTTATTGTATAAACTTTTATAAACTTTGTTCTTTTCCTTGACTATTTTATTGTTATTTATGATTTAATGCTTATTTTTGTTTATTTTGATTTAGTGTTGTCAATGCCAGTATACATTTAATCAAAATGAACAAAATAAATTTAGTGTTCATTGTTAAATATTCATAAATCTTACATTCAAAACCATGCTATGTTATGTGGACTTTTGAGATTTATTTTTTGGTTCTCGAGACACAGTGTATTACCATAAATCATCTGGTAGACAGCTCCTTAAAATACATTTTTATTTTTATGGTATGATCTGATTTATTAACGGATGGCAAAACATAAAGTAGTCTTGGCCAGAGCCTTCTTTCTTATCTCATTTACACATCAAAATAGTTTCTCTTCTTTCCTATTGTAAGAACCTCATACTCCTCAAGCCAACTGGGAATCGTTGGGCAAATTTCCGTTCTCTATTTTCAACTTCCAACTGCTTTCAGTGGTTCCCAAAAGGATGCCAATTTAGCTGAATTCAGGCTGAGTTGAAAGGCACACTGTTACCTGTCCGCTGGGGTAGAACCTCTGCGGTGGCTGCCCTTTCCCATGCTTCCACTACGGGACCTTGACCACAGGCAGACAGAGGGGACACCTGTTCCTTCAGAGAGGTTGGCCAGCATCTGAAATCTTAGCGTGGGCCTTGCCTATTGAGAATGGGCAGCACGATAAGGCCTTGCACTGTGATGGGGAGGAGGAAACCTGAGGAGAGAGCAGGAAAGGGGATGCCTACAGCCAGATGAATCTGGTGCAATTTGCCAAAACACAGTACCTCCTTCCACAGGACGATTACCCACACTTGCAATAGAAAAGCCATTGTCTAGTATGAGTCTCCACTTATCTGTGTATTCTTTATCGTAAAGCAAAGATATAATGGTCTGCCTGTGCTGCAGTAAAGGACAAAGTTTATTGCTGAGGGGAGGTGGGTGAAATTAAGTGTTTCTGTAGCCGCTGGTGTAAATCAGCACAATTATAGTCTGGAAGGAAAAACATTAGCTTCTCCTGGAAATACCTTTGACTCAAAGGCATAAATCGTTGGCACAAAATTCACATCAAACTTTACACTCTTTTAACAGTTTGTGTGTTTTAGGTTCGAGTCTGCCACTGTTCATCTCCTTAAAAAACAAAGGAGCTGAGAAGCTGATTTGAGACTCGAGAAGCGCTGTACGCCTCATTGAAAATGATGACTTTTGAAATACTCAGTTAAAAAAGTGGAAGACAAAAAGATGAACATGATACTTTGGAACCCTCTATGGTTACAGTGTAAACCAACTTCACTTCCACTCTCTGACGTTTTACTGAATATGGCTTCAGAACCACCTTTGTAAAGAGAAAGCAATAGGTCACAGAGGCAAAATGCGGCAGTTTCAGTTTGTCCAAGATGTTTCCGCAGAAGCCGTCAATGAGCCTTGTACATCGTTCTACTTACACCATATATCAGCTTTTCCCACTGAGGGTGACTCACATTCCTTGTACCACTTTTGATGTCTTAAGGAAACCAAAAGCATAATTTGGAATCACTATTGGACCAAAGTGTGCTGCAAGCCTCAGTGGACCAACTCTGTGTGTATAAGATGTTTTAAACCTTCTGACTTTTTACGGTTCTCTCTTCACTTCGTTTACTGTAACATCTTTAAAAGTGAACTATTGCTGCTCTGACTGAGTTGGCTAAGTTAGTATATAAAAATGTCATCTCCCTTACTAGTCAACTACAGTGAAGATGGACGTTGCAAGCCCAGAATAGTTACCAAGGGATTGTAACCGATTCCTAGGTCAGTGTCCTTCTGCAGCTTCAGAACACAATGGGAAATAAGTTGTTATTCTGGTGGAAGGAGCAACATCTGACAGATGTCGAAATGCACTCACCTGAAATCTTCAAGCATCCCTTCCTTACCTTAAACTACTAACATATGTGCTATAACAATGCTTTATTCAGTCAGATCTGGATTTAATTTCATTCTGGAGGATGTGACTTCCACAAGCAGTAAACAACAAGATGTAATTTTTTTATGTTGATTTGTAGAAATATGCAAGTGGTGCTCGTTGAAAGAAGTTGGATTTGTTGTTTCCTGTTGTACAGCCAATCCAGTGGCTGTGGTTGATGTGCAGTGGAAAGTCATAATAAACTAAAACATTTCTCAATATATTGTCACACTGCTGATTTAATCTTCCCCGCAAACAAAATACAACTGTCCTCTAACACAACAGAAGTAACTGTAGGATTAAAAACAGCCTTAAGAGTTTGTTTTTGCCTGTTTTATGTATGAATATATGGCTACAAGCTGGACTGTTTGCACAATGTGGTTTCTGAAAAGAATAATGGCATGTTAAAAGACACTCTGAGTTGTTCAGTCCAGGGTGACAGCTTAATGTGGTTTCCTAATTTATTTTCCAACCCATCCTTAGATAGAAAACATGCCTTTTGGAGAAGCGGTAGGTGAGGGCATGTTATTGGGGACAGTCCGTTAAGCTGTCCTCACCTTTCCGCCTGACCTAACTTTGCTTGAGATGTTTTCTAGCTGAGGCATCCTTCCTGCCGGAGAAGCAGCGGCTTGATTTATGGCCCAACATGTTGAGTGGGAAATGTAAGGGCACCCACGGAGAATTATCGATCCTGGGAATCAGCGGTGAGGAAGGAGGGGTGAGGAGACATAGGAAGAGAGGAGTGAGAAGGTAAGAGAGAGATGGAGACAGCCGGTCAGACAGGAGACTGATACAGAAAGGGAGGAGAGGGCTGCGCTGAGCAGAAGCCATTAGCTCCTTTCCTTTGCAGGGAAGACCAAACAATGATGGGTGCTCTTGTGCAGTGAGGAGAGCAGAGTGGAGCAGAGAAGGGGCTCTAATAGGATAACTCCCCCATTAACCCATGGGAGCTGCCTTTCAGAGATGCTATCAATCTGAGCACACGTCTCCATCAGCCCTGCCACACTGTCGCCATGCAACTGTAATGCACAACCTCCAGGAAAAGCAGAATCTGTCTATCATCCAGTCAGACAATACGTAAGACATAGAAAAACACGACCATCTCACATCTGACTTTTTATTGTTAATCTCCAACATTACAAATAAACACTCTGAGCTGTAGAGGTGGTAATAGACTGCAGACATTTGGAGTGCAGCTAAATTTCTGGCTTTCCCTCATTATAATATTCACCATATGTTTACAGTATAAACATCTGTGCATTGCTGTTGAGCACTTAGGGAACTGTGTGTCTAACAGGCAAAACGTACACTTGTTTTCTTTAAGTAAACATCATCTCCGTGGTGAGTGTATTATTTAAAAGGTAACTGACAGGGTTCATAAAACATCATGTGATGCCATTCTAACCCTCGATCTGAAATATGATGTAATCAGTGTCTAATTTAGTGTGTTTACTCTCTGCTACAGGATACAGTATAGCTGCTTTTTGCCAGACGTTTAACTGCTAAAACAGGGATACTTTGATTGCAAAGAGGGAGAAAAAATTAGGGAGAGGCTGAGGGAGAGATTGAAATTGCTAAATCCAATTTACTGTATCGGTATGACATAAAAATTTTCAGGAAATGTGAATTCTACTTGGTAAATACTTCTGAATGTTAGATTATGGATAAAATAAAAATCACAGAGTTTTGTGTTTTACTCAGGCAGACAGGTTCTTTGCTTCTTCAGTGTAGTACTGTACCCACTTTGAGCAAATAATCCCTTATTCCATTGTTTATTGGATGTATATTAAGAACGAGTGTCTCTGGACACCTTAAGTAGATAACCATATGCTGTCACAGTAGACCAGACGCGCCTCTTATTGAGAGCGCTGTTGACCTGGGAATTGTGTGGGAGGTGGAGAGCGGGGGTGGAGGGACACAGGGGACTTGTGAGAGTTTCAAGAGGTACAAACCAAGGATTTAACTACTCCAGCCCTCTCTCCTACTCAAAAAATGTCAGTCTGTGTTCGGGTTTTTGACTGTGGGTGCTGTTGGCGACTCAGAAAACTCTGACATTTGAAGGAAATCACAAAGCGCTGGACCGTGTGGTCAAGATGGTGCTTTGTGAATGATGTGTCAAAGAAAGAGCGAGAAATATTGTGAGAAACGGACAGATCTAACAATAGACAGAGACAGAGGGAAAGAAAGATTATTGCACCAGTGCCACGGGCCACACTTTAAATCAAAAGCAGATGTTCATTCCCTTTGACCAAACCACATCAGCTGTTGCTCCCCTTGTTTCCTTCTGCCTCCCCAATTATTTCTCAAAAGGGACAAACCAAAACCAACTATCAGTAAACATGCAGAGTCCTCAGATTCCATGAACGTCAAGCAACAGACAACAAGCCAACCAGCCTCTGTTTGTATAACTGGGAAACCCCTTTCTGGTTCTGACACAGGGCTGCAGCTAGCACGCTAGTTTGGGGGAAGTGTTATTATGGTTTAACATGCCAGCAGTTCTCCCTCATCATGAAACAAACCCACCAGCCTGTCAAACAACAGTTGCCTGCCTAGGGAAGCATATTGTCATTTGCTCTGCTGAAGTCTGACTTGTGGTTGAATGCTGCTACCACAGAAAAAATTCAGTTTGTAAATTAGAAGTGCAACCGAACAGAATACAAATATTCTTTTGTGATTCAGAATGAAGTGAGAACATGCAGCAATGAGGGTCTGGGAATTTTTCACATTGTATGCTTTTGCACTGATCAAACATTTGTAATCTTAAAATGTGTAAACAGAGCAAGTGTGCGTCGATAGGACTCACAGAAGTTGGCACCAGACTAAAGCTGTTAGATTAGAGGTGAACCTACAAGTCATGCAGTAAAAAGCTTCACAAATCCATTTCTACTTAAATTTTCATGGGAGATAGAACCTGTTCCCTTCCATTACATGACTGAGACTCCGGCTGTACGAAAATGTAGCATTTTGAGTGTGCTGCATATTTAGCTCTTGCTTGCCCTAATGGTGCCCAATCAGTTCCACCAGGTCTGTTCCAATGGGGTAGGCGGCCTCTACCCTGATTACACTGAATTGTGGGTATTTCCTGCCTCTAAGCCTCGCATATGGATTGAGTAAGGCAGTGGCTGAGGGACTACCGTTTCTCTCCACTACATCTTCATTTCTTTCTCTCTCACTTTTTTCAACAGAAAAGCAAAACACTTTTGTTTTTTCTGGCTCTGCTGTCAAAATACTGAGCTGGGCTTTGGCTCAGTGTCTACTTGCATGTAGCCAAGGAAAATCCCATGGGACAAGTGTGGCTAAATGCAGTTTAATCCACATGATCACTATCCGCCTGTGGACTCAACCACACCTACAGTATAGCTGACCTATTGCTACGAGGCAAACAGATTTTCATTCAATTTCTCTCTTTGCATGTTTTCACTTGGTGTCAATATTTTATTTAGTGCTGTACATGAAGTGAACCTGCTCAAGAAGATCCTGCATAATATCCAGCATATGTGCTATGCATATGTGTGGTCAGTATATCTTCACGATACCAGGAAGGTGGAAGCTTACACACTCAATAAACTCATGGAAAAAAAAATCATAAAATTTAACTTGGTAGTACAGCTAAGTGACAATGTTCACATAAATGAATTTGAAGCACCTAGCTTTCCTGACCAGTTAATGTTTTTATGAGCAAGCACTCTAGGAGGAAAATCTAGGGATTGCATTATTATATAATATCAGAGATAAGACATATTTGGCAGAAAAAAGGTTTCAGTAAAAAGGAAAGAAGTTAGATTAAATAAGGTGGTCACGGATGGCAATTAGATTATACCCTATAAGAGCTGATAAGGCAAACCCTCTTTGGGAATTCCTTGGGTCATTTTCAAACAGTTTAGCTTTCACTTGCAATATTTTCTGCTAGAAATATTTTCTATTAGGAGCCTAAAAGATTCTGACATATCTCATCTGTATACAATGTTTAAAAAGTCAATATGGTTGCAAGACACATAGTGCCTCTTTTTCTTCTGAGTTAAGAAAATGCCCGGTTTACTTCAAAACTATGATACAGTCAGTCCTCATTCGTCATAAAAGCGCGTTTCTTTAGGACATATTAGACAAGTCCACACATACACTGTAATCATACAGAAAAGTTTCTCCCAGCTACAAATTTCCCATACTTCATGTTATCCCACTAGACTTGGGCTTCATAAGCTCTTTTTGCAGAATATTTTGGCATTTCACGCGGGTGCTTGTATGTTTGTATTAAACATTTTTTAGAATGGGAGGCTCATTATTTTGTGCTCTACTCTCAAACATTTGCCATACTTCCTCTCCAACATGACCACTGATACAGGACAGATCGAGCCACATTTTTCAGGGTTTTACATACCTGCAGAACTATTTGATTTGGCAAATGGTCAGCCTCAACCTTGAGGCCAGATGCCACAAGGGAATGATTCAATTTTTTTCCACAGTTATTGTATTTGTATATTTGGGCAGATGTCTATAAATGAAGCAGCAGAAATACTGACCTATGAAATGACCAAGGACAGAGACTATATTCTTGTGTGCAGTTACAGTAGGAAAAAAATACAGTGCATTACAGTTGAGTCTATAGTGCAAAGTTTTAGTTTTAAAGGTTAAAGAAACAATCCTTTAAAACAGGCCTTTTCAGCTTGAGACCAACAAAATGAATTTCATGTCTCCTTAGGGACAAAATATAACAGTTGTGTCTAATGCAGTAAAAGTAATGTTAACCATGCAGCAATGCATATGAAAGTTTTTTATATCAATTTCATCTTGTGTATTTTACTGTATTTGTCTTCTTACATATTTTATATTACTTTCGTCTCATATCTTTTAAATAAATTGTAAGTTTTGAGACCTCATGGCCAAATGGCTCTGGTACATGATTCTATTTTAATTAGCATGAATTCACATTTCATATTATTGTTTTGTATTTTACTCACCCAATTAGCAAACCAATAAAACAGTTCCATGACTCATTCTGTGTGCCAGCGTTCTGTTTTTAGAAAGGCAGCCTGATAAAACAATCATACTGTTAACATCCCTTACAAGTGCTGAAGTTATGTCATGCTGACATGTGCTTGTGTCTGAAGAAAATTGCAATACAATATCAAAGGTAGAAAATGCGCATACGTAGATAATAAGATCTGGATCTCCACTAAAATAAGTCACTAACTTAGAAATGGTATTTAGAAGCAGTATAATTTTTTTTTCTGAATGAAGAGTGTAAAAAGCTGTCACACATTCTTTTCTAGATCCAAGATCAACACCAAACTGGATCCTTGCCTGAAGTGATTCACCTCTAGGCTAGGACAAGACAAAGCCACACACAAACTGTAATCAAAATCCATCCAGTAGTTTTAAAATTTATTTTGGGGACACACAATCAAACAAATATATGCAGGAGAAACATAACTTCAGTCAACAAACCTGGTAGAGATAAAAGATACAGTATTTGTAATTCCTGCATTGATTCTAAATGTATATTTTAGTTTCAACATGTGATTATTCATACAAGCTGCATAAGATGTTGCATAATCTAGTTTTGTGATATATCTGTAATGTTTTTGCATGCACTCAGCTGTTCGAAAAACATTTTACTGTCCTGCTTCCTCTTCTGACTCCCACTGGTGTTCTATGGCAAACAAAAGAGCTGGTGTGACAGCTACCCTGTTAAATTACTGGAGTACAGAAGGTGATTGATTGACTTGTTGTTGGCCTGCTATGTCCACTGGAATGCACCTTGTGTGAAAAGTGCCTCAAACAAACACACTGGTGAGCACCTGCTCAGGTTACCTATGCAGCACACCAGGCATTATAAATCTTTCTGTGTGATAGAAAAAAAAGACAAAAGAAGAGTAAAAATGAATATTTGAATAAAAAACATGACTGATTCATTCTATCAGAGACTGTATGTGCTTTCCTCCAGGTGTGGATGATTTCACTCTACTTGTAATGTGATAGGAGACTAATACAAAACACCTGATCCCACAGTCAAATGCACCATATAATGTAATAAAGTGCATTGTCTGATTGGTTATGGTAATTCTCGATTTAGCCACAATAACCTTAAGCCCAGCCGCCCAAAATCTCTAAGTCAAATCACAAAACAGATGTGTTTGCAATGAAAAATGTGTCTCATTGCAGAGGTAACCACCAAACCTGCTCCTCAAACGCACACGGGAGTATATCGTCCCAGAGAACGCTTCAGTGCATTGTTGTGTTTTATTGTATGGCATAAATCAAATATTATAGAGGTGCAGAGAATAAAAAGCATCTGACATTTTTAGCGTGACAGTTCCACCATTTCTGTTTTTAAGTGGCGGTGGGAGCATTGTGGCACAAGGCCGAGATCTCCTCCTGTTAAGCACACATCCTGTAGGCTTTGTCCCCTGGCAGTGACCTGATCCAGCGAGAGGAAACAACCAATCACGAAGATATTAGATCAGCTCCGGGAAAAATTAATAAAATTTTCTCAAAATTCTGCCTCACCTATTATACTAACCCATGAGATTCAAGAATACGGGTGTACACTTTATATGCTTTCATCAGAGCAACTCCATTAAACTTCCCCCTCTTCAGGTTCAAATGATCTACGGGCATCATGATACACTTGTGGAAGGTGTTGTGTTCCTTGTAACCAATGTCCAGACAAGGGTGGTCTGTGCAACCCGATCCTTTGACATCACAGAGAACATGAAAACATGAAACATAGTTATTGATCACAGAGTCCACACTAATAAAATAACACCCTGGTTTGTTTGAAGTTAAAAATGGTTACAGTGGGTGTTTACCATTGCACTTCAGGACCCTCCAGCCACTCCCCTCTTCAACATACACAGACAGAAGTGTTATTTGTATTGTTAAATTTACATTAAGTTCATTTTAATTGCATCAAGCCACTAAACAGATCTTACAATAATGGGCCTGACAGAGAAAATTGCAATCATCTGTGAAGAGCCTGTGGCAGTGTAATGGGCAAACCTGATTAATTTAATCTTGTTGCACTCCATTATGGCTGCACTTTATCATTTCAACAGATGGAGCACCAAGAAATTAAAAAATGCTCTCAAGGATATGTGGCACTCACCATCCACTTGCATCCCTTTATCGGAAGGTGTGTGTGGGCTGCTGTGCTGATATGAAGGCTTGGACTTGAACCTTTAGATGAGTGCATTTTCAAACCCAAATCAGATTATGTGAACAGTCAATTGAGGCAACAAATCATCAGAATTGTCTTGTGATGTATCGCTGAAGGCTGTTAAGGACTGTCCATCCAATCATCTCATTCAGGGAGTTATTACTGTCAGAGGAGTAGAATGACAGGTTCACTGTGTAGAGGCCATTCGCATGAACATGAAAGCTGAAATAATTCAACCATGTCTTCATTGAAACTGCTGTGACTGATCTGGAAACACAAGTAATATATCATAATGAAGATATTTAGTGTGCAGTAATGGGCTTGTTGTCTTGTCTTACTGTTTACAATGACAATATTCATGCACAAAAATGAAATCACTTTATGTTCAAATCAGTATGGTAGTATGGTGATATGTAGAACTTGCAAATATCCACCTTTGGTTTGTTTTTGGATAACTGTAAATAAAAACACAGAAAATATGCACACATAAAAATCTGAACTAAATAGTTTCCACAGGCAAAGATGTAAATTTAGAGTGACATCTATTCCTGTTGCAAATCCAAGTTTGAGTCACTAGAGCTCTCTTTTTTACCTGTTTGAAACATTTTAAATGCAAATGGAGGCATTACTTAATACTGGCACTTCGTTGTGGAGAAAGTGACATATTTGTGTTTTCTACTGCTGCGACTGAGAAAGTTTATAATCATTATACAGTAATCTGCAAATATTAATATGGTCAAACATGCACCGATTGTTTGCAAAATTCTTCATTAGTGTGTATTGTACACGACACTTCACTTAGTGAAATAAGAGACAAAAGTCAAAACTGTAATATTGTACCTGGAGTTTGTGCTCGCGCTACATTTGATACCAGCGGGCAGCGCGCGCACAGATACGTACTCTAGATGTCTTGTCTATTCACTGTAACCCTCCGACATGCTGCCAATGACAAGTTTTTGCTTTTAGTTTTCGGTCTGGTTCTTTCCCTGGATGCTGTCTTATACCTTCACCTCGGTGTTTGTATCGGAAACACTTTGCAGGCAGCAGGTAATGAAGCAGCAGGAAGGAAGGAGCGGACGGGTCAGCGCGCGAGAAGTAATGTCATGGTGACACAGAGACTTGTTGCGCGTGAGGACAGCGGTGAGATATAAAGGTAGGTTGTGGAGTTTGGGACTACTTTTCTCTTTCACTTTTTCTCCGATATTCACAAATGTTAGATATGTCTGTGGTGTATGTTGTGCCTGACTTCGGATCTGAACCGTTTCAAATGTGGGCGGGGAAAACAACGAACAAGAAGGGGGTAACACAGCTCCATGATCAATCATGTAGCTGTAGCTGTAGGACAGTATTAGCTGCAGCAGAAAGGATTAGTGTGCAGTGCACAGGGTGTTTGTAGAAGCAGAACTTAAAGGAAACATTACGTGAAAAAATAAGTTTCATGCATTTTCCTATGATAAAACAGTATCAAAATTCTCACACAAATGAGAAAAAACACACACGGTGTTTTGAATTGGAATTAAAACAAGCCATTTTGATTTATGGATATTTGTGATGTCACAGCTATATGGTTATTATCATCAGTCAACTTCCAGTTCCACCAAAACCATGCCGACATCCTGGATTAATGTACTGGGGAGTTTACATGATGGTATCCATGGCATAGACAGAGAATTGTTGAGGTTAAAGAGGACCTCATTTGTATTTGAAGCCATATTTGATACAGAGCTGAAAACCAGGGAATGAAGAATATCTATGATATTTTCATCTGAAATAAAAAAAAACAAGAAGGGACAAGAGTAATATTTGTTTGTTAAAAAGGGCTGCAATGTGTTTTCTTTAAGGGGGTGATGGTAGCTATTTTCATCGTAATAGTTAATGTACAATTTATGACATTCAAACCACGCAGACCCTCTGAAGTCCCATAAGATATCTTATGCAAACAGGATAAATGTGTCACAAAATAAAAATACATGTGTTGTATTTGCGACTGATGATGAAACTTAATGCCGTATTCAACCCTTTACATTCATTAATTTTCCTGATTATTTTATTTGTAAGGTATTATTTTGTCTTTTTGTTAATTTTGTAACTTATTTTATGATTTTTTTGTCATTTGTGCTCCTTTCCCTGATTGCATGGCTATTCTGTTCATTTCCATTCATTTTGTGCATTATTTTGTGTAGTAAACTTCAATTCAAATATGTCTTCAGGGTGAAAATGGTGGTTGAAGGTTTAAATCAAAACATTGTGTCACCAAAGAGTCATTCACACATACAGACGTCATGTTTTTACCCTTTTTGTTCAAGTATAGTACTGTAAAAACGTGCCTAAAAGCTGAAATCTAACACATCTTTAGGGTGCTGAAGTAAAACGTAGGGGGTCTAGAGCCACTGTAAAAAAGTTCTGAAACACCCCTGGTACAGTGATAATGCTAGAGCAGCCTGGGGTACATACAGGCAGTATAATTTAATTACTCTTACTGATATCTTTATATAATCCTGTTCAAACCATGAAGGTTATGAATTAGCAGATTTATTTTTATGAATTCATATTATGTTGACTCACATTGCTTCAAAGAAAATGTGGTTTTACTTTTAGGAGTGGACTAAGGTAGTGGAAGTTACATACAAGACATTTATCAAGATATCATTTGCCTTAAGTTAACAGCAGTTGTACCTATGTTTTACTCTCATTCATTTTGCCCCAGGCTGCAGTCATTTTTCTGTCTAATTATTTCCTTTTTTACCATGCACCACATTTGACAGTGATGGATAACAGGTTAAAAATGGACATTTTCTCCTCAGTTAGTGTATGTTGGATTGACTCATGCACGCATGGTGTTCTTCCCTCAGACCAAAAGTCCTTGGAAAGATTGTGTTCCCCTCTGCTTTTCCCATTCCAATGTGATACAGTTTGTCTTCATTTTCTTCTGACTTGGACTCATTTTCATGATATATAGCTGAAGCACATCATCAAGACAGAAGTGTAGGTTATGTCAAAGTTATGCCATCATGATTACAGTCTAGGTTGCAGAAGCTGGCCTTTTCCTCGTCTACTAGTGCTGAATAAGCATCTCAGCAGTTCAACCAAAGATGGTGGTTCCCTGATTGGGTGTTTTTTCTTGTCTCACAGAACAGAGTTGTCAAATATCAGTAATCTGTCAGTGTCTGCATGTCAGTTCAAGAAGTTGCCATATGTACGCATGTGGTTAAATGTTATGATAAGGTTACTGCTGGGTATTTGCTCACTTTTGTCTCTCTGTCTGTCTCCTCCACTCACCTTCTTTCCAATGTAAAGTCAGTATTACTCAAAGAAAACACTTATTCACTCAAATCCAGTGTCAAGTTTTATATTCATGGTATTCAGACCACTTAACTAAATAATATGTTTGTGTGTAAATATGTAGCATATGTGAAAACAAAATTGTATACAACTTGAAGTATTTCTGTACTTTAAGTATTTCTTTTGATGTTACAGTATTTTGGACAGTATACTGAATTATTGTTTGGAAAATCCAAAGTTTCACATTTCCCCCTTGTGTTCCTCATGTCATCTATTTAATGTAAGATATGGAACATCAATAAAATCTACAAAACTATAAATGGGAAGTATATTGTGACTTGCAGCTATTAAATTTTAAAGCCCTTTATTTTTCCTCAGGTGATCTCACATCCTCCGATATATTTCGCAGACATCTTTATTACCATTGTGGTATGCTTTGTTTTGGTAACGCCCTTTTGTATTTTTTAGTTGTTGACAAGAGATGCTGCAGTTGTGACACAGACACAGAAGTTCACCCACCATTCACTTTTAAAAGTGTGGTAGCACAGCAGGGAAACTGCAATGTATCGTGTCCACAGCAATGAACAGAACAATTTTCATTCACACATGTACCAGATTCCCTACCGTACTGTACATGTGCTTCACGTTTTCTTTAAGACTTGACTTCAGAGGAAAGTTCTCCAGTCTGTTCTCCTTACTTTTGAAGTTACATGCTCCTCCAATTACTGGGGCCATGCAGTCTCCCCTATGGTGTCCTTGGACAGCTCTTTGAGTGCCTGAAAATGTTGCGGACCATTAATTCTGGATTGTCTTCATCTGTTTGCATAATTTTCCCTCCGTAACCATTTTCCCCCTATTTTCACAGTCCGTACTCAAAGATTTGTTTTTTTCTGTTTCATAATTTTTGAGTCTTCAAGAGATCTCAGTTTTGTATTTCAGTACCACTGACAGTCGTTAAACTTTCACATCAGTCTGCTTGTAATATGCAGAATGTCAGCTGTTCTGTGCGCAGCCTGTGTGTTTTATGGCCTTTTGTTGCCAATTGAAGCCGTTCACCTGGCAAGTGATTGGGTTTTATTAAAATGGATCCTTTGGATCCATTTATTAAAATGTGCAAAAATATATAAAATTAACACAACATTTATTATGTTTAGAATAGCATTTTCTTCAACTGTATGCATTTGTTTTTTTTTTTTTTTAGTTTTTCAGTTAGACTAATTTGCTGTCAGGCAGGAGGTTGTTTTTGCGACTCAGGCAGACTCCAGAAATTAATTTATCCAAATAACCAAGTCCTCCTGGGCCGTGGAGGTTAGGACACTGAAATGGCCCTGGTAGGCAAAGCTGTCTTTTGAAGTCTGGAATGTTTTGGCTGACTTAGAGCACACAACTGGAGTGGAGGGATCATTTTCACTGACCCATGGGATTTTTAACCATTTTCATATACTGGGAACAAAACAAAGTGAGGAAAAATGTCTGAGCTGATTTGCATTGACTTGGCTATCAAAAACTGAGGAGGAAAAAAAGATGAAGTGAAACGGAATCAAGGGTCCTGAAGTTCACTTCTTCACTAATTTGTGGAATATTTTAGTTCACTTCTGCTGAAAGGAATATTGACTGTTTACCCTGGTGAAACTGTCACATTTGCTAAACATGCACATACTTCTTAAGAGTTTCCATATTGTTACTGTTAAAACAAAATTTTCTTTATTAGTGCTAATTAGCTGGTCATTTGGTCTGCAGGCAAAGCAAATACAAGACCTTTGCTAATAATACAAACACTTCCATTTTTCACTTTTAATGACCTAATTACGTGCATGCAATGTTAGTGTATAATTTGTTAAATCCATTATAAAAAAAAATCACCACTACCACTAGTTACATTAATAAAACAAATTAGGATTAGATCATCTTTAGGAATTTAATCACACCAGCTAGATGCTATGCTTTTATTAAACAAGCACACGCAAAGAAAGGAAACCAACCAGTCTTGAGTAACGGGCCACTTGAGTTTCCAGAGTAATAAATAATTTACAGGGCCTGTGTGATGAGCTGCTGAGGACAGAAATCCCTAATGACAGCTTTTTATAACCTATGACTCAGCTGGCCATTATGCTTCTGACATCCCTACACAGACCACATCCCCTCTGCATGCTCACTCTGCTCTCCCTCTGCAGAGCTTTGCCTACCGCATTGACAAAAAGGAGTTATATTACAGAATACTATACATTCACTTAATAAAAGAGGCTGAAATGGGAAGCATATTGCAATTAAATTATCACATATTAAATTGGTTTCAGTAAAGTATGTCTAATTTGTTAAAGTGTGTCTATTTGGTTAAGATCCAACTTCTGTCTGTGTTACACTTTTGTTTTAAATTCACGGCAATTAGTGAGTTAATTACAAATGTTCCTTTTACTGAATTAATTGAAGTGTCATTCTTTACCTTTTTAAGGAGACTGTCAGTTGCTAGAAGGGTGAAATTGCTTTAAAAACAGTGATATGTTTTGATGTTTGAAGCATGTGAAAGTTCAGTTTTCATTTTTAATTTCTCTCCGTTTTCATTTCCTGCTTAGGTCCATGCAGGAAGGACTGGGCTATCTTTAACACCTATTGCTACTGCTGTGTGTGTGAGGTAAGCGTCTGAATAATTGAGTTTCTGCAGTCTGCTTTAGGCCTGTGACTGATCAAGTGTTACAGAGTTTGATTGGCATAATGGCACCATAGCCCCCCAAGTAAGGTCATTCTGAGCAACATCTGGGTCTATTATACATTATGCAACTCCCAGTATGAAAGGCAACGCCTCATATGGTATTAGTTGATATCATTATTGTTATCATTTCCAAACCCCAGCTCTCACTAAGGATAGGTGGTTAATTTTAGATGCAAAAATGATCCAATTACTCAGACCTCTGCTTGTGGTTGTCCCTTGAGTTAGTACAGGCAAATAAATCTGGTGGCCTTGATTAAGTATCTGACAATAGAGTTAGCACAGCACTAGTGGTTTATAGTAATACAGCGGACATGGGCAATTAGGCGCACCAAGTAATTTACAGTACTACTTGCAGGTGGTGACCTGCTATGAGGTGGAGACCACCTCAGTTACAAATTAAATCATATGGGCGAACAGAGTAGCAGCTCTGTAAGACTTCCAAATACAGCAAAGCAATCAAAGATTATAAAACACTTGACACATATTTCAAATTTGTTATGATTTTGTTTTTTCTGAAAGGAATAACATATGGTACTGGGTTTTTCATTTGTAATTTTCTAGAGAATGAATGATCACTTTTATACGTTGTTGATCTTTTTACGTCAGTGTTACCCGTTCTCCTTTAACTGCTACCTATTAATTATGAAATACTGTAGGTCTTGCCTATTTCATTTTACTACTTCTTCCTGCTGAACTTGGTGTGAAAGGCTGCTGTTCTTAAATAGGTGCATAAAAGTAAGAGTGGGGAAAGTTTCCCCAGCACTGATCCACTGCAGCATTATGTCACCAGAGTCAAAAAGGCACAGCTGAAGAAAAATAGCTTGTTTCACACATGATAGACACCTTAACACATGGGGCTCAGTGAGAAAGATTTCTTTCTTTTTTACTGTAGCAGTACAAACAGCAGCAGCCTTAAGAAATACACATAGCTCAGAGATCGTAAATCTCGGATGGATGTAATGTATCATTAAAATGTGTATATGTATTATTTTTTAATTTGGATTTTTTTAATGAATACTCTTTCTACTAAGTTTTTGGGATGCTAATGGTGATTGATTGTTTTTCTTTATTATTGATTTAGTGAGTTTTTCCATAGTGCTTCAATATGTCCTGTAGCTTGTAACACATTTAAGAAAAACAGTGCCCTCTTCTGCCTGCCCGCCTTCCTGTCTCTGTTTTTCCCCACAGATTGAATCATCACTTAAGGTTTTACTGTAGTTTACAGTGTGGAGACGGGCACTTTGTGTCTGTGGCTTATCAGCCTCTTGTACAGGTCAGCCCTTGGGCTGTAAAGTGGCAGGACCCTTGGAATAACTCAGACTGCCTTGATCCCCACTGTCAGCACTTTGGCGTTAGTGTGAGCTGATTTCATCAAGGCCATGGCAGTATGGTTGTTGCCCTGCACCCCATGATAGACAACTGCTGGGCAGGTTTCCTCAGCAAGCTTGTTCCATTTACCAGAATCATTTCTTCTGCAATCAGCACAGTTTCTTAATGTGGAGTTTCACATAGATGTTTCGCTCCTTAGAGTGAAAGCATAAAACATATGTGAGATGAAAAGTGGAAAGATGTCTAATAATACAAAATAAAAGTACAGCTGGCATCAAATAATGTTATCTAAGTTTGAACTTTTTAATAATTAATTTTAAGCATTTATTGACAAACTGGTTATTGTTCTGTCAGTATAAAGTATAGTATAGAAGAGTCTATTTTTGAGGTCGTTACTCATTTATGACAAACAAACACCCTGCAACAGTGGAGAAACTTATCCTTAATTTTAATGATGTAAGCCTACCACACCTCTAACAGCCACGTGTAGTCCATCAACACTTGCTGAGCTATTTTAAAACCTCAATCCAAAGAAAATATACTGTATATTTGTGCTGCACCTGTAATGCAAGTTGTACTTGAAGACAGACAGTGTAAGCAGCAGAGCATCAGGTTTTCTTCCCCTGACAGAGAAAGGATTGAACTTGTTCACCTCAGCTAATTTTTTTGCAACCTTCTGTCAAAACTAAACTCACCCAATGTATTATTAATTTGAAAGGCTGTCTTGATGAGGATGTTTTTGATCACGCAGAAGAATACTAGACAATTATGTTATTCTCATTTTTTATTTTTTATTTGCTTTGTCTAGAAAAAAATGTTAACCTCCTCTATTTCAACATCCCAAGGAAGGCAATGTTCTCCATGTTATTTCCACAGATGCAAGTGTAAATGTATTGCTTGACTGCAGCAGCAATATTTAGCATTTCTGCTACTGATGTTTAAACTCTCATTACCCTTTAGCTGACATGAAACAGAATCAACCTCAGTCTGGTGTTTGCCAATCAGAGACAGGTTGAGTGACAGGCACAGAACAGCACATCCCTTATGTAAACCCTTCCTCTACCGCCACGAAATTAGAGTGGCTGTTGCTACACACTGCCTCCTCTTGCTTCTACACAAATGAGAAAGTAAGCACTGCAGTTCAGAAGTTCACATTTTGGATCTGTGCCGGAACTACTTAAGGCCAGTGACGTTTTTCAGAGGAACAGGTGGTCAGAGTGACATAATTCTGGCTCAGTGATTAGATCCTTAGAAATTAGGCCTGTTGCTCTGCCAGAAGTGTTACTACTCAGTCAATATGTATGAGCAAAAGCTAATATGACTCGTCATTATTGTAAACTGATAAAAAATGGAAAGTTCAAATGAAGATGCTGACATAAATGTGTCTTTAAATTGGCTAGTGTGCACTATATGTCCGCCCACAAGCAAATCACACATAGAACATGTGTATCCATCTTTGACATGTCTTAAGGCTTGGCTGAGAAAGCTATTTATTCTCTTACACTGTTAACTACTGGCACGTATGCGTTAGAATGGAATGCCATTCAGAATGCAGAAAATATATTTAGTTCTCGCCAACAGACAGCAAAAGGCACCAGTGGGTCTAGCCCGTGTGAGAACAGTTATTTCTGTCACAGTATGGACTTTCAATTACAGTAATCCGTTGCTTGACTCCTTCATGAACATCAGGGCCGATAAAATATTTAGATACTGTATCTCAGATGCAGCAGCTACAGTACATATCATAAACAGACATCGTTTTATTTTTGCCATAAATGTGATTAGTGGTGCATGTCTTTAGTTTTTATGCCCAATTTGTATGTTTTTGTGCCACATGTGAGGTATTGCAGTGTGTTTGTATTCTTGACTCACTTTGTCTCTTAAATTAAATCGTAATGGCATTAATGTATCAAGAAATATAGAATGTGACTGTGTTTTGTTCAGTGCATCTGCCAGTTAAAAATACATACATGTGCAGACTGTTACTGCCAGATGTAACATGTTATGGGTGTCTTTAAGCTCATTAATACAGTAGGTACAGTAGGTTCTTATGGATTGTGGAAATACCCCACAGCTGCAGTCTGGCTGTTGGTCCATATGATCCCCCCATTAGACTCTCACAAAGCAACTCCACAGCTTTGCAGTGCTTTGGACTGGAGCCACACAAACACCAATGGCCTGCACACTATTGTAATGAATGTCTAGACTATCTTCATTTCATTACAATTAAATCAACCTGAAGCATTGTTGAAGGTCTATGAGGGCATACTGTCCAGTTATGTAGTGTCATGGAATGGACAGTACATTTCTTAGGATAACACTAACTCCCTGGTTACAGCTACATAATTTTAGTTGAAAAAACCCTGTGTGGTCTGAGCTTACATTTGGTAGAGGTTTAACCTAAAGCTAAGCAAATCTAAATCCAATGGCAAAGCTGTGTGACTAAGCATGGATGAACTAAGAACAATGCCTAGATATGTGAATTACCTACCTGCAAGGAACACACAAGTGCTCTGTCCTGGAGCTATTCAACTTACAGGAACAATGTTTGTATTAGGAAACAGCTGAACAGCTTCTGCAAGCACAACTTATCCTGTTTAATTGGTGGATAATTCCTGCAAAGTTGTCATATATGACTGTTTTTTCTACACTACACAAACAGTAGAGGGTATTGTGAATGGTCTCTGAGTGGTTAAGTGGAGGCAAACAGCAGGATTGTGTAAACACTTGTGGAGGTTTATTTAGTGAAGTTCTATTGCTCTTCCCCAACCTGTCTGAATGATACGTAAGGTAATTCATTTGTTCTTTTTTGTATTTTGATATAATTCTGTATCAAAAATAAGACATTATCACCCGTGTAGCACTTGTCAAAATAATAATATAGAGAATAATGCTGTAAATTGAAATAAATTTTTTATGAAATAATTCAGAAAAATATGATGTTTCAGGTTAGCACAGTCTGTTAACATTAGAAGATGCAGAATACACTAGGATTAGTTTTACATGATTCATTTTCTGATACAATAGAAATTACAGTACATGTAAGTACATGTATACACTTTAAATCTGACTCTCAGCCATTTCATCAGCTCTGTTGGATAACTTTCAGTGAGACACTGTAAAACTATTTAGAACTTAGTAAGTGAAGTATTAGTGATAATAAGTGAATGTGTTTTTAGAAAAAAAGTACATTAACTTGACTGAGCACAATGAGCAAAACTGTATTGAGAATTAAATAGATTCAGTCAATGTTTAAGGACTTAAATGTGACATTTTACTGATACGCTGCCTGCTTCCCATGTGCCCTCAGCACTAGAAACAAGTGTTTGACTAAAATGATCAGAAAAATCCTTGATAAACTGCATGAGTGAACAACACCTGTACTATCTCCAAGTGCTGAAACTTTTTAAATGTCCTGGAGGAGTTCTTGTTCAAGTCCCAAACCTACTGAGATCTCTAATGAAGGCTTTACCTTCCAGGCAAGCATATTTCTCCAAATGACAGTAATTTACATATGATGTATTTAGAGAAGAAGAGGGCAGGCTAATTCTATTTAGAGATTTTCCTTTGTTTTAGGAGTCATTAGCAGCTAGCTCAAATCTAATTTTTACAATTTCATCAGGCCATCTTGGAAAGCCTCTGTGAGCTCATCAGAGAGGAGCATTTATTGCTAAGTGTTCTCTATTGCATTAGCACACAATAAAGCGGCCAGGGACTGCTACAGACGTTTATGTGGAATCCAGTTAACACTCCGCCAATTCGTTTTTTATTGGGACACAATCAATTTTTATTCATTTTAAAGCCAGAATGCTTTCTTTCATTGTGTGCCTGCCCAAGCTTATTATGCCCTAAACTAATTACTTAGTTGTTTTCACAAAATGCTAATGTTTATGTTAAAGATTTCCTCTTTGAAATGGAGGCTTGACGTGGATATGCATAATGTGAAAAGCTAGTCTGTTGTATATAACACATTACTCACAATTTTTTCAGCTTAATAATAGTATTCATTTAATTAGTGAATTTCTGACACTAATAACTCAAAAGAGTGGCCCATTGATTTAGAAGAACCACAAGTCATTAAATAGCAATTCTTACATCAATTCATACATGGAGTGTGTTTTTTATGATGTATATTTACAGTTTAGATATGAATGAATTTAAAGCTCTTTATTTTGGCTATCTGCTCATAGTGAATTTGATATATGTGCAGTGGAATAGCAGCTTAAGCCTTCCTGATATGTGTGAGATGTGTGCATCTCTTCTGCGGTGTGATAATTAGAGTGCCTAAGTGCTCCTGGAGACAAGACAAACCCGGATACCGTCTTCCTCTTCTGCTCCTCCTTTCATTCACTAAGACGTCTTTAATGGCCCCCATTTGACTCCGATATCATTTATTGTTTGGTATCAGATGTACACCTCGAACCCTTCACCATTTGCACTGAAGCATATTTGACCTGAACTGTATTTAGGCAACAGACTTGGAGTCATACTCTTTTCCCCTCATCTACAGGCATCTAACCCCCTGCCGCTTTCCCATCAGTAAAATGCACTGGCATCCTATATTTGGTATTACATTTCAATATGCACAAACAAAGAATATTCATAGCTACATCCTCAAATGACAGTCTGACTTTGCTCCTTGTACAGTAAATGTGCATGTGCTTATGTGTGTGGGATTTTTTTTATATGTGTGCAGATACTTATTCTATTCCAGTTTTGGGATTTGTGCTACAGTGGGCTCTGGAATGCTTTCAACACATTGATGAGATGACAAGTTATCATTGATCTGTCCTTACTTAGTGGAATCTATTAAATAATGTATGGGCTGCTGTGCATTACCACTGCAATCTCCTGTCCTCGACCCATTAGAGGAGTAGGGCATAGGGCCCTTGTGGCTCCAGGCCCTCAGAGGTCCTTGGGCTTTCATTTAATTAAATTATCCTATAATGAAAACTCCCATAATGAGATTAATTTTAATTATTTATCAGCGGTGGATTTGAGGGAGAGGCTGCATTAATTATGTATGAATGGGCTAAACATTTTTCAATTCATCACCTTTTCCTTTTGTTAAAGGTGCAATTTATTAAGTGCTCAGCAGCTGCCAGTGGAGATGGTGGTGGGGACATGGACGACCAGACATAGAGGTCAGTCAGAAGGGCTGCTGAAGTGCTTGACTATCATTTGGCAATATGCATTATAATGCTAAGTTATTATAATGTACATAAACATCAACATTAAACACCATTATAATATTGTACAACAGTATAAGCAATGGTGCAGACACTGATTAAACATAAATCTATTCATACAGTACATGTAGTTTTAAAATTAATGTCACATATGTTCTGTTCTTCAAACATACTCTACTTCAGTTTTATGATACATGAAGTCAAAAACTAATCAAAATTAGGGCTGTATATCTCAGCAAATGTTGGTGTACCTTCATCATTTGGTGTGTTGATTCCCCCTGTGTGGACACATTAGAAGACTTTGGTGGCTGGCCAAAAGAAAAGGGGAAGATTGTCGACTGTCACACAGTGTGAAGCTGTAATTAGCTGGCATAGGAGTGTGCTTATTGGAGTTCCCGGGCAGTAGATATAGTAATGAATTTAAGATCTGTAAGTCGATACAATGTTGTCTATTGTGATTTAAATGAGCATGTTTGATATCCTGGAAACTTTTGTATCTGTGGAGAGAAACATTCATGCAGGTAAAGAAGCAGAAGTGGCTCAGGGCAGGAGACAAGAATGTCATTGGGGCTGCAGAGTGCATTTATCAGGCCCTCATCAATAGCTGATTAATAATTCAGTCGGAGTCTGGGGCTTCTTTAGGGCAGGGTTTCAGCTAGCTTGTAATTTTGTAAATTGCATAGTCATCATGCAATGGATGGGTTAGGCTTTTCAGAGAGTCGCTGCTGTTAATGTAGGCCAGTCTATGGAATTTTTACAAACTGTTACATGTCTCATTTGCGTTTAATCCAGATGTATGAAATTGTTGTCAGGTAGCTACAGCAATTTAAGGAAAACAAAGAAGGGAAATTGGGTAGCATGATGACATAAATGCACTTTGCCTGTTGAAAAAAAAAATTTAGATGGATTTGCACAGGCACACAGAGGAAGAGACAAATATAATGCAAATAATCAACTTATTAGTTTTGTTTTTCTGCAACATTGTCAAATAGTTTATTTCCATGAACGCAATATTCTGATTTCCCCCTGTTCTGAGTAAGACAACAATTCCTAAAAAGCTGTTTTCGTGGCCAATTAAAATGAATCTTCCCTAATATTCTCATTTGTGTTCAGCTGTTCATACCGTTTCATTTTATTTATCTGCTTTTCCACTGTTTGTAGATTTTCCCCTATGTGAACTCAAATCCTTCTTTTTTATTCCTTCAAACACAGTTTTGAAATGCTCATATCCAAAAACCTGTTGAGATCATCTTTCATAATTTTTAATAGTAGATGTGTTTCCCTTTCTGACCAAGGGCGCACTCACATTGGCAGTCTGGTCCAGGCCTGGGCGCGTTTCACACCTTTAGCGCAGACCGTTTGAGTAATGTGAGTACAATCGAGCCGCGGTCTGGCCCCGGGCCTCAGCACGGTTGGAAGAGGTGGGCCACGGCGTGGCACGGTTGGTCACCACGCGTACGAGCACGGTGACCGAACGTGAATGACGTAAAATCACTGCGTCCTTCACTACACTCATTTCAAAACAATGGTTGCGGCGTCACAGGTTGCTTCGATGCCGAGGTCTAGTGTTTGCTGGAAATTTGTGCAGACACCTGTATACAGACCCAACTCGACTGAACACAGAAGAACACAGAGGTGTACGCGAAAATGTTTGAGTTCCCCCAGAGCCGTGGCTATCTTCCAAGTGCTGTACTGATCAGTACCAGGACAAGATGAAGAAGCTGCGTGAACAGCACCTTATTAAAGTGTGAGACGCTCTGAAGAAGACATACTGCTCTGCAGAGGGAAAGGACAAATTCAGGTGGTAACAGCGCAGCAGCTGAAAGCTTGAAATACTGTGTGTATGACTGGAAATACTCTGGTGAATCAGATAATGTATGCAGATGATCTGGTGGTTCTTAGTCCATATATTGTTGGACTTCAACAGCTTCTCACTATATGTTCTGAATATGGTGTTGAACATTATATCAAATACAACGTCAGTATGAGTGTCATGATCTGTATAAGCACAGAGGATAAAGGTCTGAAATGTCCTGTTTTTATGTTGTCTGGAAATATTCTCTGTGTGTGTAATAAGGTAAAATATCTTGGACGCTTTATAACAGAGGGAATGACAGATGATGATGATATTCATAGACAATGTCTCCAGATGTTTGTACAGATAATACTCTCCTTGGTAAATGTAGTATGTTTACAGATAAAGTGAAGATGGCCTTATTTAGAGCATGTTGTACCTCACTGTTCACTGCTGGTTAAATTACAAACAAGGATGGTGGGTGAAGGACTTATAAACAGATTTATCATATGTTGTGTTTGTGCCTTATTTTGTGCTGCACTTTAATTAAACAACTGTGTGAAATGTACTGCTGTGTATCTGTTATTTACTGACAATCTCTTATGTTTTCAAATCTGCACAAAGTTTTTTACACAGTTGTGAGAACAAACAGGTTTCCTTTACTGTACCACGTTACTGGGCATCATCTCTTTGGCTCCAACGTCTATTGTAAGATTTCTTTCAAATACTGTAGTTAGATATAAAAAATAGCAGTGTTTACACATTTGACCAGATATGTGTAAACACAGATAAACAGTGTGTAGATGAACCAGACATGATACTCAAGAGTACTGTTACTTCACAATTGTAATAACTCAAGTATATGTGAAAGTACTCACAAGCAAAGTTCTTGAGTGAATCTTTGAGTACCTCATACAAGAACTATTGAAGTGGTGATGAACTTCATTATGTTTAGAATAGTCTGAAATATTGCATGTAGACAAAGGTTTTGGCAATTTTTGCATTTATTTTCTTGATTTTGATCATTTTGTTGATTTTTGTCCCTCTTGGTTAGTCTTTTTTTTTACTTAATGAAAGTATGCTGGATTATTTTGTTCATTTTTTTATTTCATTTGCTATGTCAGGTCTTGTCATTGAAACTTTTTTACTCCTGTCCATTAAGGTGTGGAGTGTGATGTAACTCACAAGGAGAACATTATTTACATCACAATCGTAGCTGAGTGAGTGAACAGTACTCAACAAAACAACTATTCTTACAAATACATGTATTTGCTAAAAAAAAAAACAAAACAACAACAACCCATGTACATGTATGTGAAGATTGTCAGTTGTCCAGGTCATTATTTTCTTGTTGGTTTTTCTGCAGCTTCTTCTCTGATATGTTTTCTTGCAGATGTTTGTGACACAGAAAACATCCGTCCAGAAGCTGAAGAAGAACCACAAGATAAAATGCATACATGCAGGAAAACACCTGACACATTTATGACAGACATGTCATGTACTGATGACATCACACTTTCAGCGAACAAACTTTTATTTACAGAACCATTCAAGGTCACAAACAGCAGGTTCACTTGGTTGTGAGTGTGAAAAGTTGCCTTTAACAGGCAATCACAATCTGTCCAGCTGGTGATCACATGATCCACCACACACCACACCTCTATCCAATGCAGACGGTTCTGTGAAAAAAAAAACAAAAAAATGTTAGTGTTCAGTGATGTACGACATAACACTTTCAAAGTTTGCTGTTGGTTTAAAAAGGTTATTATTTTCTATCATTCTTTAGATCTGAATGTGTTTCATAAATTAACCATAATTCAGTAATAGTATAAACAATATTAACTAACATGCTTCAGCAGGTCTGTGGTGATAACGTGCGTTCCACTTATATAGTCGGGTCAAATACATACACGCTGAAAAATAACCTGTAACGTCATAATAGGTATATGCTGTAACAACAGTATGAATCTTACTTGTGCGTAGCAAGTGAGGAAAACTTCTCTTCACCTGCTGGCGTCGCAAAAATCTCCGCATACGGGCAGCATGATTAATGGCAAATCGTTGCCTTACGTTTTCGAGAGATCCGGTGTGTCAGAGGACAGTATCTGAACAGAATGGCTCAAAGTTTGCCATAAAATCAGTAAAGTCTTTGGGATTTTTTGTTTGTTTTCCATGACACTGAATGTTTTCAATGCGGCTTCTGTTAAGCACTTCCTGATGACGTACAGATGATGTGATGACGTCTGTACAAGGGCCATCCCACCTTGGCCCGGTAATGCGAGCAGAGACGCGCTGGGGCCTGGAAAGATGTGAAATAGGCCCCGGCTCGGCTCAAGCCAAAATGGCCCTAGTGTGAGTGCGCCCTAAGAATGTGGACTTGACTTTAGAGCACCCATCTTCAACAGAGATGATCCTTGTCTCAACTGCACCGGACTCAGGCTAGTTAATTAAACACAATTTCTAAATACACTGTATAAACTCAAACTGGAATAATATGAGCATATCCCACGTCTTAGTTTGATAATGCTCCATTTGGAAAAAGGCCTCATTCAGAATATTTAACTGGAATTTGATTACATGTAAATGTAATCAAATTGGAACTCAGTGTTTATACAGTGGCTATTTGTTAACCCAGGTTTCCACCAGATACTTACCCGTCTTACAAAAATGCATTGATTTCTATTGGAAGATGTCCATGTTGTCTTGGCCCAGGTGCAGTTCCAGCACAACAGTCAGTGGCCAGTGAATGAGCAAACCCCTCAATTACCCCAAGCCAGCTCTCTGATAAGACCCATTCAACAAAATAGGCCCTCTAATTGCCCTGACCAGTATTACCTGTTCTGTTTCCAAAAGCACACTATTCTTCCTCATTGTTTCCTAGGCAACTGGAAGTTTTTGTGACCTATAAAAAGTGGCTACTCCTGTAACTGATCTGAGGCAAGGCGGTTGTTTGTTTCAATGGTAGGCTGCTGAGCTATTTATAGATCTATCTGACTGGGACTAGTAGGCACAAGAAACATTACTGACAATTTGATTGATTTATTAGTAAAGAAAAACTCTTGTCTTGGTTAGAAAGGCAGAAAAAGACGGGAACTGTGTGTTTCAAGAACCAGAAACACCTGGTGCTTCATCATCTGAGTCACAAAGTCAAGAAGAAGAAAGGTTCTCACTCGCCCTTGTTTTCCCGTGGTCTGCTTTTTTTCCTTCTCAGTACAGATACAGTGGATCCTTCTAACAAAATGTAATGTTTATTTTCTAGTCAGAGGCAATGCCCCGGATGACCGGAATCTCTCTGTTGTGGTCTCATTTGTGTTTCCAGCAGAGACGTGCCTTGCTGCTGGTATTGGTGAGTCATATGTTCATCATCAGAGGTCCCTGGCGGTTCATCGTTTCTCCCCTCTCCTGAGTTTGTCTCAATCAAAAGTTAATCAGGAAATCTTCCTCATTAAAGTAATAATTTATCTCTGATTCACAGGCCTGAAAAGGTATTAATTATCAAACGTGTCAAGTATAGAGTTCATAAAGACATGAGCCTTAAGGGAGTTGGCAGCAGCAGTCTTAACTCAAATTTCAAGATCTGTCACTAACTTCCTGAATTACTCTGTCTGTATGCATACAGCAGTAGTAGTACATGGCATTATGATGATGTTTTTATAGGTTAATGGTTGTATGGTTTTTATGTTTTTATACAGTACAGTGCCTTGTGAAAGTATTCGGCCCCCTTGAACTTTTCAACCTTTCGCCACATTTCAGGCTTCAAACATAAAGATATAAAATT
>JAQQAE010000413.1:0-34042 GCA_029823295.1 Pseudamia nigra
TGGTGTGTTTTTGGGCCCTCTGTTGGGCCATAATACACTCCTGATCAAGATGAAAGCGAGATGAAAATCATTTATTTTCATCTCGCTTACACTTGACTCAACTGGCATGTTAAAGAATAAAGAAAAAAACACACTTTTCCAAACTTTCAAGGCTATATCCAGCTCTGAAATTATCAATACAGCCTCAAACATGAACATTCAGTAGGAAGGATAAGAAGTTAATTCATCTAAGAAGCGTTTTCAGCTTTCAACTTTATGTACTTGGATTCTACTATCTGTAGCAACACTACAATTTGTGTTTCCAACA
Source organism: Pseudamia nigra (assembly GCA_029823295.1). Lineage (NCBI taxonomy): Eukaryota > Metazoa > Chordata > Actinopteri > Kurtiformes > Apogonidae > Pseudamia > Pseudamia nigra. Next base: position 308 of record JAQQAE010000413.1, read on the forward strand.
CTGATAAAGGAAAGTTTGCATTTCTACATGAAAAGATTCCTTGAATTCCTAATATGGACTGTCCTCAAACAATACAGAGAAGAACTGAGCACTTCTTAACAATTTACTGCAACCTCTATGCAGAGCAATGTTGAAAAGAACTTGTAAATGAATCTGACAAATCTTTGGAATAGTTTTAAAGTCCATACACTCTGCCCATTTTTAGAAATAATGAACCTGATGAGTGGAACTATTTTTTTATTTTAACCTGTGTCACCAGTGTCAACAAAACTAAGTAAGTAACAACCGTTCGTTTTAGATGATGTACGTATGAATAAGGAGCAGGGGATCACTGTGCTGATATTATCCTGAATTATGATTCTTCTTTCACTAGGTCATTTCATAAAACATACATGTTGTTTGACTGTAAAGGCCTTTGATTTAAATGTTTCATGTCTTACTTTTTGTAGCTGGTACAGATCAGAACATCAAAAGCTCCAAACGGTGATTTCACTACGCAGGGTGAATCTGCATCGGATGGGGCTGTTTTAATGGCTAATTCCAGCTCTGAGTTGTTTAGTTTCTATAGTGATTAGTATTTCCACATAATAAATATCAAACAAATTTAGAACTAACATTTTGACCAAAAAGAAAATACACATTTAGTCCACAACTAAATGAAATATAATGATAAATGAAGTATAATCAATAAAAGCAGAGCATTCTCATGCCATCTATTGTAAACCCCAGTTTGGACCATTGGGCAAGAACCAGGGATGTGCAATGAGGCCAGTGCAGCAATAACTTAAAGTGATAATACCACTGGCGCACCACGAATTTGGCTCCAAAAGAGTTGGCTCCCTTAGTGTTTCAGTGGACTCTCTGAAATACTAAGTGAATACATTTTTCAGTCCTCATGGTTTCACTTGTTTTATTAGGACCCTTTAACAAATGATTCGGCAAATACCTCCTCCATTAAAATGTCCTGGCGAATAATCTGGCAAATGTCTGCTGCGCTGGGCTTAAACTCACAGGCCTACAGCTCCACTTACCTGTGCAGTCGAACCAAGTTGGACCTTCAAAGCTTCTATTGATCCATTTTTTTCCTGACAACTTGACTGTAGTTGTAGTTAACAGCTTATATTTAACAACTCTGTAAAATGACTTGGCTGAAAAACTAAGTTGATAAGCTAGTGTTCAGCATTAGCTTACCCATAAACTGTCTGTTGCAGCCCTGCAGCTCCACCCCATTTGTCCAAATATGGTCACTTTTAGTATTTGGCACCAAAATGTCAAGCAAATGTCAACCTTGCCTCTAAACAGAGGTTCATAGACCAATGGGTGATGTGATAGATGGTCTGCAAATTGTAAATCCTTGCGAAGCGTAAAATCCTTGCAAAGCATGAGCCTGCATCATTCTGTCTACAGTCTGATTTCACTATCATTTCTATTCCGACTGCCAGCTCGTCAGATTGTTGTAGAGCTTGATGCAATTTGTAGTATCTTAAATATGAATGAAGACAGTGATGGTGAGTTGGTAGTGTAAAAAGAAGAGAAGAAATACAGGCTATGGAGACAGGATGTACCTGGGAAACAGATAGGTAGAAAAATAACCCACTTTGTGGTAACAGTAAGACTGCAGGCCATAAATGCTGTGAAAAAACATACAATATGCAGTGCAACATTCTGAAAGCAGTTTTTGGCATTTTGACAAACTGACACATTGCTCAGTTTGAGTCAAAACAGTGTACATGGTGGGAACTTTCACCTGCAACATTTTCAAACCATGTTTGTGATGTATATTCATGGATGAACCTAAGGAACAATTTGATATTCCTTGTAGGACAACAGAGAAACATGTCATCATGTCATGTGAGTTAAACGTTTAGTACATCAGAACTTATTATAAGAGGTGGTTGCATGTCAAATTAAGTGCATTTAATCAAAATATACCAAAATCACCTAAAATCAACATGACGCCTCAAGAAACACTTTCTGTACTGTTAATCGTTTCAAGCATTTACAGCTGCACAGCACTGAACTTAAATGAGTGATGAATCAGACTTAGGTAAATTCACACAGAAGAAATAAGTCCTAAACTTTGTGTGACAGCCAGTGTTTCACCCAAGTGCACCCTGTCCCAGTGCACGGCTGTCAACAGCAGTTGGTCTTCATGCACAAACACTTTAAGGGCAGTGAAGCTAATCGCTCAAGGATATTTGTCAGCTGAGTTGTATTAAACTGCAGCATTCAATACAGCCTGATCTCAAATATTACTCCCTCCTAGGTGCTGTCTGTGGCATATGAATTTGACCACATATGTGCACCTCAAGCAAGGGACTCAGCACTCGCATGCATGAAAAACTGCAGCAATAATTACTTGCCCTTGATTTTAAAAGAGGGGAGGCAGCGGAAGGCAAGAAGGTTAATAAAATGGAAGGTAATGCGACACAAAGAAAAAGACAGAGCTGACTAGAGAAACAAACAGACAGCTAAATAAAAAAAAACAGGAGTTGGGGCGAAAAGGTGTCAGCAACACAAAAGTCACTATCCCATCTGGAAAAGGAAAGATGAATGATGGAAGCTAAATGAAATGCCACTCTGGGTAATGGGAAAGCGCCAGCGTCAGGAAAGCAGGTCACTTGAATTGCAGGAGATGTTCTTGAGTGGCTTTGCCCTCGGGCCTCGCATTCAAGCTTCATCCTCAAGAGTCGATAATATTAGCTTTAACACACACACACACACACACACACACCCTCACCACAGCCATGTGGCCACTGTAGGCTATTTGTTTGAAAATCTGTATGCATTTTTTGTAGCAAGATGTTTCTCATTTGTCCTTCCATCTGTGGATATTTAAACGTAAATGTAGGACAGTAGAAGCTGTAGACACTGTGAGGTTAATCATCATGGGGAACGTGATCATGCTCTCGCTCATTCTTATGCTTTGTGCATTTTTGGCTCTTAATGCCTCAATCCTTGACCTCCTCTTCTTTTTTTTTGCTCTGCCTTCATCCTTTATTCCTGCACCCCCCACCCCTGCTCCATCCCTCTGACCTGGATTATACATTTTTTTTCAGCTCCCTGAGCTGAACAATACGCTTCAGCGTATTAGCATGCAGCCCAGCCAAAAAACAAAACTCCTGCTCAAGCCCCTCCCATCTGTTCTGTCCCTGCTCCTCATGTATCCTCCGTTTGGCCTCAGCCCTCCATCTTACACTCTTTGACTTTGCTTTCTGGTCACTCTCCATTTTCACTACATCCTCACCATCTTCAAATTCCTCCTCTCTTCAAACCTCATCCTCTAGGTTTACCATCACTCTCACCCCCTCCTCACTTTCACCCAGAGTCTCTTCTCATTCATCCCTCAGTCCCTCACTGCCATCCACACTTCACTGCCCTGCCACTGGAGTGCTTGAGAGAGGGGAGCAGCACGCTTCATTTAATGACAATAATTAATTCTCCTTCTCCCGATCTTAATGAGCCAAATCATTCACACGACCGAAAAGAGAGAGTGTTGGGGGGAGAAAATGAGGAGAAGGAGTGAGTGAGGGAATGAAGAAATGAGACAAATGCCTCTCCATCCTTAATGCCTGTAAACGCAGCTCTGACAGCCACCCGCAGCTCGGCTTCACACTCAAGGCATCCTTCACTCCTTCAAACGCTCTTTCTCACTTGTGTTCACCTTGCAATTACATACAGTACCTGCCTCATTCGCTTGAAACTGAATCCAAGTGATGATACTTCAATGTAGGTGATTTCAAATATTTTACAACTCACAAGTCACAGTCAACCTTTGGTTCTACGATCCATCTGTCTCTGCTCCAGCTTTTTAAACCTTACAATTCAATGTCAGTGACTCATGAAATAAAAGCACAATGCATCCATTCTTGTATATATTGCTTTGTGTTCTTGGCGGCAGTCAATAATGGATTGTGGAAGGGAAATTAGTGCACATATGTAACTGGAATTAATCCTAGACACATTCTCTTTACAAGTTGTTGAGTTTCCTCTTTCGCATCTCGAGCATTGTCAGATATTTTGTCTCAGCTACAAAGTTAAAAAACTGACAAACATGCATATGACCACCATATCGTCTCTGACACAAAACAGACTGCCACCAAAAACTCTTATCTCCTTGGACCTGAGAGAAATGATCTGTCATCCTGCATCTTTACCCCTGCCATCCCAGCCGAGAATTAAATTATGACTCCATTTGCAAACAGTAAAAACTAGCAACAGATGTAAGATAAAATGCCCAAATGTATTGCCTATTTCAAGCACGGCTAGGCTATAAATCACTAATGAAAATGATCACATTTTCCTTATTATGAATATAATATAATACAAACATTTGCTAAATATTTCACTCGATCTGCAAACAAGCGTACATGTGGCGGATCGGTAAAGGGTGGCAAAAATGTAAGTGTAGCATCTGGCAAAAAAAAGAGAGGCCAGTACACGGTAGTTAATTTCATTCTATTCTATTCATTTATTTATTTGGGAATAGGGGTTGACCTCATATTTGTGAAATACTCCTCTGTTTGGTGGCTGTTTTTTCACGGTCTCACAAGAGTCGTTAAATCCACCAAATGTTTTGACCTGTTGTGGCCATGACATAATAGTATGTTTCCATTATTAATTTCAAGACACTAAACTAAGATAAAACCTCTTGTTAAACGCAGGTTTGATTTTGTTTCAGTACCATCTTTCTTTGGAACAGTTTTGTAATATGAAAATACAAAAATGAAGTCATTGTCAGAGTAGCCAAAAGCAAGTAAAATAAATGCATGATTCTGAAAATATGTACCGTTTTTCTGCAGCTCTCTCATCTACGGCCAAACTCACACTCAGTAAAGAAAAAAGAAGCAACTTTTGCCGGTTCCATGTTAAACGGAGTGGAAGAGTTGTTTTGTAGGCAGTCTAATCCATGATCAGTAATTACAGCTGTCAATCACATAACCCCTGCCTGCCTGCATGAAAACACCTGCGATTGAGCAGAGTTTGCATCATAGAGTTTCTACAGCCCTGAAACCACATGAGGATCCACATAACTGGTAGAATTCTTATTTCGTCTCAGACCAGTTGCATTGTAGAGTCCAGGAAGGCATTTGATGGGATTTTGTAAGTACTGCGGAGAAATTAAAACTATTCAATGCAAACAAACATATATAAAAACAAACGTATGTTTATTTGAGATATTTTATCTTTTAGAGTTTGCTCTTGTTAAAGCTTGCATCAATGGAAGCAAGAACTAGATTTTCAGGTCAACCTTTTACAGCCAGAGGCAGTGTGGTCTCTGTGGTCCAAAACAGATTTTGTTTTTACTGAGGTTAATTTAATGTATCTAACAGCTTGAATAAAATGAGGGTTGTTTTATTTGTGATAAGAGCACAGACCTCCAATCGCAGGTCAGATCTGTTGGGATTGTTCAGCTGTGATGTGCAGCTTCATCACACAGCGCCTTTTAGTGAATACAAATGATGACTGAATACTGACTGATTAATCATGAAGCCCAACCTTTAAACACAATGCAGTTGTACAATATAATTAGCTGACAGTTATTATTCAAAGGTAAGTCACACTTAAATGGGAAAGGAGTAACATTAGTGTAACTTTATAAATCACTGAACAAGACATATTTATAGCAATTTGCCATAAAACATTTGAACCACAGAAAATGCATATTGCTGCCTCCATATTACTGCAAATCATCACCTTGCCAAATTTCATAACAGCTTACTCATGACTGATAAGTTGGACAGTGTGTGTGGTGCCAAAATATTCAGTGTACCTTCTGGTCTGGAGTGAGATGTCAGCTGTTTTCACAGCTTGATCTCCGAGCTCCTTAAGATCACAGAGTTTGGCACTCTATCAACAAGATCCCACAGGACTTAAGTGTAAAGATCTGCTATCTTCACAAGCTCCTATTCATTTCCAACCCACAGCAGTCTATAGATGGTTCTGTAGGCTTATGGTGTCATTAGTCCCTGGAAAGACAGATATGACTTTGAGGCTGAGGGGACATGAGAGATCTCTGTCCCAGTTAGAAACTAGTAAAAGAGTGAAAGATGTCAAGCACCTCCCTGTGCAACCCCAGCCCATTTCTCTAACTCCCACTTTTGTCATTGAAACTTTTGTTGTTGAATCACTAAATAAAGGTTAAACAGCAGTGAAATCAATGTAATTACCCTGCCCGTCCAGACACAAGACAAGACACTAATGCTACAATTAATAGACAGGGATTGACAGATGGATTAGTGCTTTAAACAGACAGAGAGATTATTCCTCCAAGCAATTACAAGGAAAGGAGACCCTTTTTCCCCCCTACTCCAAAGTGATATCTCTGAAGGAGAGTGACACAAGAAAGGAAAGGGTTGACTGCAGTATTACATCACTACATTCATTGCTCTACCTCCTTGGCTCTTCGCTGACATTTCCAACAGTGAAGCAAGGCACCAAGGGTCACAAAGTATGTCTCGCTGCCACAGCTGACCCATTACACCGCTTTGAAAGGCGGTGATTATGTTGGCGAGCTAGCGAGACAAAAACACAGAGGCCCAAACAATAGCGGGAGGTCACCTTGATGCAGCTGCCTGCCAGAGACAGTGCTCGAACGAGGAGAAAATGACTCAATTACAAGCAGGCGAGCAGCAGAGTAGTGGAAAAGGGGAAGGATGGAGGAGTGGCGGCAAAGAGACGGACAGGGACTAAAGTAAAATACACATGTAAGCTCTGCGAAGCGCCCATGTGTTTCACATGCATGCTACGCTACACTGGTGAGAGAAATCTGCAAACCAGATTAGTGGATTGTGCTCACTTCGGAACAGTTCAATTTCTTGACCTGAATCCAAGTATTAACCCGATATAAAAATATACACCATTTTACATCGTTTGAGTTTCAGCTAGTGAAATTGCATCATCATGTACATTTATGTCACACATATTTTAAAGCTAAATACTCCTGCTGGATAATGTGTTATAATTGTTGGGTTTTGATGACTTAACATTGTTGTCTCAAACCGTCTGGGTGTGGTTAATCACAGTTTATTCATGATTAACAAGAGGCAGACAAATACATTTTGGTTTGGATATTGTTTTTCCCTTAAAAAACTGCATTGTGTGTTCACTCATGTTATCTTTGCATAATATTATAATTAGTCTGATGATTTGAAACAAAAGGCGTTACTAAAATGCAACGCATAAAAAAAAATCAAGGAGGGGCAAATACTTTTTCACAGCACCGTAGCACATTTCTAGGGGCCTAGCAGATACTTTCCGATGTTGACGTGAAAGATGGATCCAAAAGTGAAGGTTCTTTTTTTTAAAATTATTTTCATTATTGCAGTCTTGGTTTGAAACATTAACGTGGGAATTTGTGACCCATGTTAACTGAGAATATTACTTGCACCATTCCATTAACAAGCTATTAAATTATTCACTCCATCTTTTGCTTAATATGTAGTAAATGTCCCAAAATATACTGTGAACAAATTACCATATTTTCAAATTTAAATTAAAGGCAGATATTTCATTACCTGAAAAAGAGGCCAAATCTGCACCAGTTTGTTGATAAAGGTAACATGGCCCTCGACTCCATCCAGCTTTCTGTAGAAACCCCACCTCCTCATCTTCAAACTCAAAATAGGCAACATCTGACAGGCATCAAGTTAAACTGACAGCATGACATGCATTGCCAAGGGGTACCATCTGTTTTTTTTTTTCCCCGACTGCAAAAAACCAGTTTTCACAAAAATCAAGAGCCTGAAGGGACATAACTTAAACACTTAAACACTGCCCTCAAATGTCCCCTGAGCTACAAGCTCATACTCCAGCAAACTGCTACAAATATGCTGAGGAGTCACAATGACGCTTAGCACTGCAAGACATTTCACTGTATAATGAAGGAGGGACGTATACAGCTGTAGCACACCTAAGTTGATTTATCAATATATCTGAAACACTGCCAAAATACTGCCTTCACTGACCCTGAATGAAAAGCAAATCTGTGCCTTGAAATCAAACTGATATGAGTATTGCAATGTATTATTCACAAGCTTTCCAAAACACTGTACTGACTGGCTTCAGCAGAGACAAAATTCTGCAGCTTGACTGCTTCCAAAAGAAAAGGAGTAGCATGTGAAGCCAGTTGTAGTCAGGCTGCACTGGATTCCAGTATCTTTTATTTTTTAGCACTGATTTCAGGCTCCAACAGACCTCGGACTTCTCTACATTGCTGATTCTCTTGCATCGCGCACAAATGCACAGGCACTACCGAGCTGGAGATGTTAAGATAACACTGATTTTAACAAGCAAATTTTTTACTGAGCTTCTCTTCGTTCACAAAGTGTGGAAAGTTCCGCAGCGCACGTGAAGCCTGATGCCATATAACACATGGTTAACAAAGCAGTCACAGCACGCTTTGCCAGTATCAGAGGCCACTGAGGTCATGGTTCATGCTCATGGCTCTCCATACTGTCACACATTTGAAAGTGACTCACAGCAACAACCTTTTGAAGCAGCTCCATTCAAAGACTACGGTGTGTAAGCCAAGATGTAGAACTTTCTCAGCTCATTCCTCAGCTAACAAGCACCGACACACATGTGCAGTATGTATGAGCACACACAAATACAGAGATATTTATCACCTGACAGCCTTGGGTTTGTGACTACAGTACATTTGCGTGTTTATCACAGTGAAAGATAGAGTTGCCTGCTGGACTCTAAGGCTTCTCAGGGACAAACAATGAATGATTGAGCAGCACTTGGGTAGCCAGAGCTGTGTGTGTGCATGTATGAGTGCATTTCTCAACAGTTGCCTTGCTGCTAATGAAAAATGCATTCTATGTTTCTGCAGATTGCAGACATGTAATCAAAATATTTCTCAAGTAACCAACTTTTTTGGAAACAATGGATGCAACATTCTGTTCACTTTTCTGAATGTTGAACTGCAATCAGGAGTGTTGCAGCAAAAAATTAACCATGACAGTCACCCACTAAAATACAGTACATGATTGTTTGTGACCCTTGTTCCACATGATGAGAAAATCGTCATGTCACCATCTGAGCATGTCATGACATTGTATTTATAGTTTGCACAATAAAGTCTCATCACTGTAAATGAGTTTTTTCCGGTAGTTTTGAGGTTTGTCTAGATGCTGTTCGACATACTGTGAACAGGCTGTTTTGTGCCATTAGCGTAGTAATGGCTTTCTTCTGGCAACTCAACTATGCAGCCCATTCTTCTTCATTCGCCCCCTTATTGTGCATCTTACAACAGCCCCATCACTTTTCTGTAGAGAAGCCTGTATGTCAGCTGAAGTTATCCGTGGGATTTTCCTTACATCCAAAACAATTTTCCTGGCAGTTGTGAAAGCAATTCTTGATAGTCTGTGGCTTGGTATGAACAGAACGTCACATTTTCCGCTTCTTTATCACAGGTTGAACACTACAGACCTTTCTGAAATCTTTGGTCTGTTTAGACCCTTTTTCTGTTATCCTGTTTGACAAATTTCAACCACCTTCTCTCACAAGTCCCCGAGACCCACTGACTTTTTATAGACAGACACTATAAACAAGCAAACACGTGGACATTTACCTTTAATACTGATTTAAACCTGCATGTGTCAACTTATGTGTGTATTATCAGGCCAAAGCTTCAAGGGTATATCAAATTTTGATTATTAGGATGAAACGAAAGAAAAGGTTTTTCCATGATCAATCATATTTTTTCTAAAATGCCAGGGTATGTAAACTTACTGTATGACCACAATCCATGGTGCAAGTTGTGTCACTAATTTACTCTTTAGAAATAATGTTCACAAAAGGAGAGCAATATTTTTACTATATAAAATGCAATTCTACAACAAGAATTACATTCATTCATTACAATAAATGAGAGTCCATTTTGACCATTATGACATCATTCTATACCATTCATGTGTTCGTAGCACACAGTATTTTAAGTGTTATGATGATACTCTTACAGCATACTCAAAATAACAAGCAAGTATTGAAATGGGACACATTATATTGCTCATATTACAGATATCTGAATATGTGTCATATAACATTTATGCATATCAAGTATTTTAAGTGGCTCATGGCACCTTCCGGCTAATTCTAACAGCTTTTACAGTATATACATTTATGGACTGATACCAAAGCATGGTTATCATTTTCATTTCTACCAAAATCTGAATATTTTGGCATCAGTCTGTGGAAGTCAGGATGCAAACTCCAGTACTGGTTTCAAAATCCTGAATTTTGTATGTTCCCTATTCACCATAAGCAGCTCCTGCCTATTCAGAAAATGTAGAAATGTAGCACAATTTTCGATGACAAATTATCCGTGTCCATGGTTTGCAAACATACAATGGCAACATTCTTTCAGGTGAGTGGATTTTTAGGTTAAATTTTCTTTTCTTGTGGATACTAAGTCACTTTTTACATTGCACTCAAGGCTGAGTTTAGCAACCTGGCCAAGGATTGAAAGGATGGTGTGATGCATTTTAATTAATCATGACACCTTTGTATGCATAACCAATTTAAACAGCAATTCCTGACTTTAAATTGACTTTTTCCGTGTAAGACGGCGGAGGTATTATTAGTTCTGTTTGGAAAGAAAATACTGTGGGTGTTGATTTAAAATATTTATTTCTCTCTACTGTGACCAAAAATTACTACAAATGTCTTTACCTGTGTGCTGAATATTTTAGTTTGAGAGTTAAGCAGGATACTATCCCTGACAAGACCTTAGCTACCGCAGAGTTCACACTGGCCCTAAGCTAGAGCTGTGGCCCCATTCTGCCAGGAAAACCAATTACTTAGTGTTTCAAAGCCCAGTGAGTGCCCAAAAGGGGCCCATCATTTAACCATGAGACAGTCCAACTTCACTCACTGCCTGCCTTTCAGCACTGGGTCATACGGACACACAAATACAGCATCAAAGCACATATGAAAACTTAGAAAAAACATGCTGTTAATGCAAATTTTCCCTTAAGAAACCAGCAAAAACACAAGACATTACTAAATACAGTGATTAGGGAGAAAAGAAGCACATGTTATCCTGGCGACATATTCTCAGTCAGCCAGTTCCAAAAGTTGCTCTACTCTGTAAACTGTATTTTCAATTAAATTTTAATTAGAGTTGGACAGTGAGTCATGGCAGACGGTGACCTCTCAGCACCACAGATAGGCTAAGCTTTCTACTGCTCAGTGTCTTCTTACCACCATCACTCACTCTCAAACACACACACACACACGCCTGTGTACATAAACATTGGTGCTCCTGAACACGCATGAGCTTCCACACACGGATTAACGTCAGGTCTGTACTACCAGACATAGTGTCATATGTTACCTTTTACGGAAAGCCTCATTTAGCTTCAAGAAGCTATTCTTGGTTTACACTGTGATACGTCTATATCTCTATCTGCAGTTCATCAAGTAGATTGTGAGGGGGAAAATCTTTAACACAAATCTTCTCTGGACTGCTCAGTTTGCCCTCAGTAGACTCAATATGCTCACTCTTTGTCTGTCTCGCTCTATCTGTCTCTGCAGGATAAGTTAATGAGTCTAATGAGAATACAGACTGAAGGGGAGAGAGGAAAAGACAGAGAGGGAAGGAGAAAGGAGGGAGAGAGGGGAAGCAATCAGATGTGGCTCTGCCCAGCCGTTGGCAATGACAAAGTGGAGCAATTATGCATGAAGGCTGTGACATTGACTGTAGCGTCACCTCTTCTGCTGATCTGTTAAAAAGCAAACATACTGTATAATTCAGTAACTCAGTCACACACATACTGTACCATGAGACACACACATACAGTATTCATCTGCCAAACATGTTCAAGGGCACGAGTAATCACACTTTGACAAGTTTACATGTGCACATTCCACTGGCCAGTGTGAGAATTTCACAACGTAGGTCAGCGCAAGGTCAGAGCTGCCTCCCAGTCTCTCCCCCACTGGGTATGTTAGGTGATGTGTGTACCCAAAGTATTCTATCACTTACTTTTAGCTTCTCATCTTTGTCTGTCTCACTCTCTGCGCACACACACACAATCCTTAACATTGTACACGCCCGCAGCCCCCATCATCCCTCTTCTCCATCCCATTTGATGTCTGGCTGCATAATGGTGTCATGCTTGACAGAAATATTGATTACTCACAAGAATGAGCCTTCAGTGGCTCTGGTTTACACACTCACTCATAAACTCAGGCTCCCATGCGGTCATAATTTTATGTGCAGACACTGAATCATTGAGGAGAGTAAGGCAGGACTGTGTACAAGGTACAGGTTAACAACAATTTAATGAACACTGCATTATGGCCATTAGCTGCATTAAAAAGAAAACCTAGATAGTAATGAAGTGGACTGCATGTTATTTACGTGAATAATTCATCCTCACTACTCCTTGTTCTTCATAGTTTTGGCTATTGTTTGCATAGGTACTGGCTATAGTTCTAACCAGAGATTTAACCAAAGATTTTGAGAAGTACCATATTGCCATGAACAGAATCAGAAGCCAAATATAAAATATTAAACATCAGTGTTGTAAATTGAAATTTTAAGTCAGAACCAAAACCCCTAAAAAATATTTTCTCTCTAAAGACATTTTCACAAAACAAGATACATACATGTTCATGGGACTAAAAGCATTTATCATGTAGTTAGTGCAACCATTTGTTTAGATACAAATTAGCATGCATAGCCAAGGTGTGAAACATGCCTCAGTGGAAACAGTGACAAGTGTAGCTTCGATTTAGAAAAAGAAAATAAAACAACAAAGGCAAAACGCATCGTACGCTGCAAGCGAATCGACTTTGTATCTTGTCTTGGTGCTTGTTTTCGCATTTCAAATTCCTTCTGGATGAAGTATTTATTTCCAGGAAACTAAACACTACTTTGTGGCAGCTAAAGTAAAGTTGTTGGAATTTTCTGTTCTAAATTGAAGCTACACTTGTTTGTTATCTGTATTTTTCTATTTTCTTTTAACCATTTTGGAAGAAAAAAATGATACATGTCACGAACTGTAATACGTAGTGATTTAATCCAGCCAGTCAGTCTTCAAAGGGCTACAGTGTGACATTTCTACTCAAAGTAAAGGGAAGAAGTAATAATTATAAATGATTCTGGAAAAGGATGAATTGATTTTTTTTTCACTTCAGCATTTGAGCACTGCACTGTAGTTTTTTTGCAAATGTCAAGCAGGAGGAAATGCTTTAGACAGGAGAATAAAGCAGTGATAAAAGACACAGGTATTCAAAAAGTCAGAAAGATCAACTGCATGCAAAGCATGTAAGAAAAAGGGTTTAAATGATTGAGTCTCTAACTAATTACCATGTGTGATGGTGCTTTAATGAAGGTAATAGTGCAAGATCAGACATTTTTTATCACAACAAAAGAATTCCATGTGAAAGACGATACACAGGTACAAAGACGGTCACAAAGACTCACACCTGCCCACATGTACAGTACGATCAAGACCCAGTAGTACGGTGTGTTAGCTCAGCATATTTCCAGGCAGCTGATTAGCCAGTTATAAGACTAATTATTGCCTCTTGCAGATGTGTCAGACAGCGAAGGCGTTGGGTGGGGGAGATCAATAGGATGGGTTAATCTGAGCAACACACACATACACACATGCGCATTGCTGAAACGAAGATGATCAAATGCTATCAAATGCCTCTGTGAGTCTCTCGGAGGACCCTGGACTCGTGAACTAAGGCAGTGGGGGTTAATGGCCGTATGGTGATGCTTTAAGATTCGCCGACAAGATCATTCAAGATCCATTATTCACTCAGCTTAACTCATTTTTTAAAAAGCCAGGGGAAAAATTAGATTAAAGAGTAATTATGTTTTCTATACTTAAGGCTACAGGCAAGGTCAGGGCTGGAACTAAAGTGGATTGGGAACAGGTAGTATAGGGAAAGAAGGGACTGAGGGGCAGGCAAAGGGAAGGGTGTAACAAAACATGACTGAACTTCAGCTGAGCTGGGAAAATGGTAGTCGGGGTAAGAGTTCAAGAAATAGATGGAAAAAAAACATAAGTATGGATGATTTAGTCATGGGAAGTAAGAGCACACGGGTGGAGGGAGAAAACCCAACGTGAACTGATGACCGTGTGATAGCCAAATGAAAGATACAGGGTAGCGGGACGGGGGTTTTGGAATGAGGGGAAATATACGAGGTGGGTGTGTGACTAATGGATGAGGATGAAAGAGTGACAAGAGTTCAAGCAGGAGGTAGGGTACACGGAGTTGAAAAAGAGGACGCAGACTGAGGAGAAGTGACTCAGAGGAAGGAGGAGCCAGCAGGTTGGGAGCAGGGAAGCATTTCACGCAACTAAACCATGGAAACCAGACCAGGTAAAATGATTTACCAGCCCAGTAGCCAGTAAATAATTTGAAATCATAGTATTTTGTTTTTTATATATCACACATTTTTGGCTGTATGGCATTAACTATATAAACCCGAGGTCAGGGGTCGGCAACCTGTGGCTCCAGGGTCACATTTAGCTTTTTAGCCCTTCTACAGTGTTTCAGTGGTGTAGTAATGCAGTAAAAGTATAAGTAAGAATAAATCAACAAAAATCAGACAAACTAAAGTAAGTAATGTACAAAACTTAAGATAAAACTGATAGAAATTCACAGAATGAAGAAAATAATCACAAAAATGCTGGCAAATGTTAGTGGTTCCCCTCAGCCTCCGATGCAGTCCTGACCTGAAATTCTTTTGCAGTTTGGTGACCTTTGGCCTCTCACTAACAGGGTAAATGTTGATGATACCTGCCTACCCACAGAAGAATACACACCTTCACACAATGCACTTAAAAATATGAACAAAATTGAACAAAATAATAACAAAACCAAACAAAAGAATTACAATAATGATCAATATAAAAAGCAAGAAACTGAACAACATAATGAAGTCCATTGGCATTTTATTGGCCAATGGACTTCAGAGTGACAACCATGATGAGCTAAAGATTTTAAACAATCAGACATCCTGTGAATTTTAGCATTTCTTGTGAGTAAAAAAAATTGATACTTGTAATTACCTCTGCCAAGGACGTTCTGTCTTTGTCAGCATTAGTTTATTTATTTTTCCGTTTGCTTGTTCACAACATCGCTGAAAAATTTATTGAATGATTTTATTTTTTTCATTTGTTCACAACATCACCGAAAAATGTACTGAATAATTTGAATTAACTTTTCAAGGTATGTCAGAAATGGCACAAGGAACAACTGTTCAGATTCTGAGAGTGATCTGGATCATCATTTGGATTCAGAAGATTATTAAAGGATATTTCACCACTGTGAGGTCAAATTCAACATTTGTCCTTGGAACAACACAAATAACACATTTAGCCAAAAACCATAGGATAAAAGCATAACAGATTTTATCAAACCACGAGGTTTGATTCAGATATGGGCCATATTCTGGATATAGTGATCGAGAATGCTTATACTTAAAAAGGATTAGAGGAAAACTAGCTACTGTAAGGTAGCAAATAAAGTAATGTGTCCACAGATCGAACATATCTTCAACATTTACAGAGCTAGATCCAGAAAAAAAACACCATTATGGAAATACTACTTTTCCTGAATAACTATTGAACTAATAATGATACAGTATGTATGTGATTGAAAATGCTAATGGCAGGTTTTCATGTTCAAAGAATCCAAAAACGAGGGTTGCATGAATTTAAGAATATTCCTTTTGGATGCAATAACATGGTGAAATCAAGCACAGGTTTAAATGGTAATGGTAGATTTTCACTGCAAAGAAAAACTGAGCTGCCTTGGCAGAGGTCTGTGCTCCTTCTAGTATTTGTAATATTTTCATCATAAAGCCTCACACTTAATGCCGGATGCAACCCAGTGTAATGAGTGAAAAAAGAAAGAGAGGAAAGTCTGAGTTGCAGTACAAATATGATGATAGATATATATGTCATTCTAACACTTTTATTTTCTGGTTATTATACGCTATTGAAACATAATTATGAATATTTCACTCTATTTCAGCAATTATATCCTCCTGAATATCCCAAGAGCTTAGGAACTGGACCTCTAATTTTATTTAAATGTCAAAATGTAAAAATATTTTTGACTGGTAATTTTTTGATTCGTCAGCCGTTAGTAGAGGACTTAAAACCTACGTTGCAGAGTGTGCTCACTGTAGGATCCTCTGAGTAAATCAGATGTGAAGGCACCACTGGAAATGCACAGACTCATAACAAAGAGACTGAAAACAGCTGCGACTTGGCTTAGAAAGCATAAAAACCTACAGCTTAACATGAACACACAATCAAATACACTCTCTGTCTCCCTCTCGAAGCCTACCAGCACAAAATTGTACACATGGCTGGATACACAGTGCACACAGCAAGTGTAGCTTTGGGAGGCGATCAGTGCTTGATTATCTTCCCTCAGCGCAGCGCACCCTGAGCAGAACCAAATCGGTTGACTTCATTAGCATATCATCTGCATAATTGCTCAGCCACAGCAAGGACATTTGCCTGCTACGTGGTTCATACCATGTTTCATTCCGGGCAGGGGGTTAGATATTGTCTTTATTTTATTATAACAACACGGACAGATCCTCAGTTGTTGTAAATGTTAACTGCTTGTGATATCTTAACAGCTCAGCAAAGTAAATAAATTAAAAAATCAACTGAAGAAATTTTCCAACATTTTCCGTGTTAATACCGTTTCTTCTGCAAATTAAAGCACAAAGATGTGGACATGAATGCTTATATAGTGAATATTAATTACCTAAATATTTCTTTATTTTTTGACTGATCACTTAAAATACTTGTATAAATGTGAGAAAAAAGTGATGATAAAATCAACTAAACATCATGATCATGCTCAGCACATACCATTTTGATCATACAAGAGACCACCAGGTCTGACCAGGCCATATTTTCTTCCTGAAGTTCATTCCAGGGGAAAAAAGGCATGCGACGTTATCAAGCCTCTTGCAATATTTATTCCTTTCAGTGTACTATGAAAGGTTTTCACTATTCACCTCTCAAAAGTCTGCCCTTGCTTAGTGTTTGAAGAATAACCCTTTCTTTAACCTTTTTTTAACATTTTATATCACTTACTTTGTAGTGAAAATGTCAAAAGGAGTCATAGGCAGTTTTTCCATTAGCGCTGCTTCTTTTGTAAGGACTGCTTTTATCATAGTTCACAGGTTAAAATTTCACCAAATTAGATGAATCTCCTCTTTTATTTGAGAGAGCACTTTTGTAGTTGTCTGTGTCAGGTCGCTTGTGCAGTGCGCTACCGGTACTACTACTTTACATCACATAGGCACATGTAGCAATGGCTTCTATTGTCTGTCAAATATAAAGCAGCTCCTGCAGGGAGAGTGCTCCCAACTTCAACGGTGAAGTTCAGCAAGGTGCTTTGTCAACGCAACAAAGAAAAGAGAACTCAAGGTCTGTCAAAATGTGTGTACGTTCAGACACTCCTGACCAGGGAGTTATGACCATCTCAAGTGTTCATGCTGGGGCACCGCTCGACATGTGACCGAATAAAATAAAATACCATAAAAAATACAATCTGCTTAAATAGTTTTTTGGGCTACCATGCAGGCGAAGAGAGAAACGCAAAGACAAACAGTGCATAATCTCATGACTGCAGTAACAAACAGAGACAGAGCAGATAAGTTAAATAAAGAACAAACAGAAAGGCGTGAGAGAAGTGGAGAGGCGGAAGTGCTGTGTTGTCACAGTGGTTGCTGCATTTCTTACCATTCTGCTGCCATGTTTGTTTACTTTCTCTCTGGTGTGAACATCTATGCATGGCTGCAGCCATCACATCTACACATGTCACCCCGCTGCACAGTCCTACGAACACTCGCACAAACACACACAAGCTGCCGCAGATTCCTAAGCCTTCCCTTGCTCTCATACTTAGACTCTCACAATGCACCCCTTTAAGCTACATCTTAACCTAGTTCTTCGCATAAATCCTACTCATAAGGTCTGAGGCATTTCACGAACAATGCGCAGCTTTTTGGTGTTTTGAGCCAAATGTGTACGCTTGGTGTACTACTACTCCCTCGCAAGAAGCTTGTTCCTAAAATGTGAGGACTTCATTTGCTAAAATAAAGTGTATGCTTGTCAGATTCATGAGAGATTATCTGGGGAGTCACTCGAGAAAATCATGTTTAACTTTGTTTATGAAGGCAGATGTTGAAGGTCTGTACTTAGGCACGCACAAGAATCTGATACGAGTGGGAGACAATTTAAATGAAGACAAAATAATGCGTGAGTAAGGTGCGGTAACACCATGTTTCACAAGAACAGCTTCAGTGTACCTGCATTAACAACTAGACCTTGCCACTGACACCAAAAATATGGTTCAATTATACTGATTTTATGTCGGTGATCTGTCATAGTTGCGTGAATAAGTACATGTAAAAAAAAAGTGAGAAGAGGGGGTGCTGTCAGTGTGGTGACAAAAGCAGAAGGATGGTATAATAAGATAATAAGAGATCAGTGTTTGATCAGAAATCTAGGTCACTTAAATAAAACACTATGATTATTTTGACACATTTTTAACTTTCTTATAATAAACCAAGTTGTTTTGTGCCTAAAACATAGACTATATATAAGTAGATAAAGTGACTGTGACATCACCCAAACAGCCATTTGTTTAGAACAGCCAGGTTGTCACTTCCTGGATGACATTTTGGAGCCAAAACCATAATGTGAACATATTTGGATAAATGAGCACATGTCAGGTAAAACTATGTTCTATTGAATCAATCAAACACTGGCACAGCAGAGATTTGTCAGATTATTTGTTGTAATATCTTAATAACATATCAAAAAAGCAAAGACGGGCCATCTGGTCACTTATTAGAGGGTCCAAATAAAATGTTTGAGACCGTGATGACTCATGAAAAAATTCTCAGAGAGAATTCCAATGTGACACCATGGGAGTCGGAGCTTCATGGAGCCCACTGAACCAACGCCCCAGTGGCCAACAGCGGCATTCAAGTTACTTCCACATCAGCCTCACTACACAGCTCCGGTCAATGCCCACAGGCTTAAACATAATCAAATCTTATTATAGATTCATTCATTTCAATGGTAATATAGTAAATTATATCATTAAAAAGCTAATTCCTCCCTCATTTGCATACAGTGCTACATTTTGAACTTTGAAATGTACAGAAACATTTAGTTGCAGATTTGATGCTCATGTTCAAGAGTCTCATTATGAACCAACATTATTATTATTGTAGCAATCTGACTCCAACGCGGCGCTTTTCATTCTTTACACCATTTTATTGGGTCCATGAGAAATCAGACCAAAGCCGAGGTATGGGTCGCAATAATAATGTACAACATTTTTAAACAATACCCAGCTCGGTTTATGTATGAGGTCTGTGTATTGTTTTAACAAGCCTCTGTCTTCTACAGGAGGGATGAACACTATTCTTCCAGAAGGTATTCGCTAATTAATGCTTTAGTGATGGAAAGTGGGGTCTCGCATGTCTGCTACAAAATCTACCATAGGTGTGTAATTGGAATAAGATCTGGTGACTGAGGAGACCATATCATGTGCATTATTTTCATCAAACCAGTCAGTGGATATTCATGCCCTATGGATGGTAACCCTAACACTGCAGAACACCACTGCCATCGGATTTTTCCATTTTTTTGTCACCCTAGATGATGCTACGCAATGCATGTTTGTAGAACATCTTGATGTCACAGCATGTGGAGGGAGCACTTTTTATGTTGTTCAAAACCAATAATTACAAATATTTCACAGAAATATATTAAGAATTTTGTTGAGAAAATGGCTTAAGCAACAGTATTTTTTTTTTGGTGCTAAACACATAAAATGGACAAACATGTCAGTTACATATTTGCATGTTCTCTCACCCTCGCCTGCTCTCTCTGTTGCATAACCGCTGACGCACTCATGATCCGTGAAAAAGCGGGAATCAGTTTTGCTCGGTTGATCCCAGAGGTCAGCAAACAGAGAGAAAGAAAGAAACAGAGAGCGGAGCGGAAGCAGAGCAGGGGTCAAAAGGGGGAGAAAAAGAAACAGTGGGGAGGAAAAGATACCCTGTGGCATTGGTGAGTTGGTGCCTGGGACAGAGAGGGTAAAAATTGTGTACTATAGCTCACAATGTTTTCTGAAACCCTACTCACTGTCTGGGGAACTGCAGATGCAGGAAATGGTTCAGGGGAAGGGGACGCAACATGACAGAGAATAATGTAATGGAAACAAAACTAGGTAGCAAAAATCCGAATAACAGAGTGAGGAAAGATAGCAAAGGAAATGATACAGCAAAGAGATGTAGCAAAGGCGTATAAAAACTTGGTGCAAACGTGCAAAGGAAATTATAGGGGGAAAGAGAATCAATACCTTGTCTCAGATTCCACGACCAAATGTGATGAAACCAGAGCAAAAGCTACTTCATTCTTTAATAACACAACTTTGAACCTCTAACAGCATCGGCTGTTACCACCGCTTCTCTGCCACTGATCTAAATAATTTAGAACCTTCAGGATGATATTTCAGAAACAATAAGTGGTACAAGTAAACCCAGGTGTGGAATAGGATGTTTGTATTCACGGCTCATATTTTCGGACTGCTTGAGTAGCAGCCGGTCACTGCTGCAATCAATTTGGCCAATGCCCTCAATTTGAGCCACTCTGAAATCTACCTCGAGGATAATTTCAGGTTGAGCGTCTGGCCATTAATGGCCGTTTATCAACAGTGCAACTTGACATGTGCCAAAGCCAATAAGAACCAGCTGGTGCTCGGGAATCTAATGTCAAAGGGACGACAGAGGAACTCATTTCCACTGGTGACACTGTGCTGATGCGAACAAATCAAACCTCTAAGGGCATCAAGTGCCTCTCGCTACTTCATTTTGATATTAGGGCTGAAAGAACACGACTTCATTCCAATAAGGACTGATGCTGAACCCTGGCCAATAACTTTAATTGGAGCATTTTAATAAAAGAGCCCTTGTACTGTTTGCACATTCATAGACATGCCATGATGCGAAACCCCTTCCAGCAAATCATATCACCAGGATTTTTCTGGCAACCTCCAGCTCTCAATAAAACTCTAATGGGGACCTAATGAAAATGCAATAATCTAACAGGCATTGCACATCATGAATTTCTGTCATTTGTAGCTGCAATTTTGACATCACACTGATATGATGTTGATGACATGTTACAGGTGGTGTATAAACAGGGCTATAAAACCTCTTTGTGTTTTTTTTTCATCAAGACCTGTTTATCAGATAACAACATAAACAGTGCATCTTACGTGTAGATCATCCTAACTTCAACGTACGGTATATATTTTTTGCCAGTACAACAGTAAAATCAATTGCCATTCATTAACCATAAAAACAGTCATTGTCTTTGTCCTGTAATTATTAACGTTCCTATAGTTAAAAGCTTGAGCCACATTTTCATTTCATTTCAATTCCGAATAAAACCTAATGACGCTAATCAGTTCAATTCATCTGCTAACTTTGTTTTCATTCTACATGCACTTCAAGTATAGTAGCTGTTACTCTTGTGAAATCCTGTTCAAATAAACAAAAAAATACTTATTTGAAATGTACTTTGAGTTCCTTAGTTACTTTTTTGTTTCGCCATAATGTACACAGCACAGTCTGAGATCAAGTAAACGTAGCCTTCGCAAAGTCAGAATGCAGTAACATATTTAGCATGGATGTAATATAACCTGGCGTATGCAAAACTGGATGAATGTTTGCTCCACCAAAACATTAATTAACAATTTGCTACCGATGGCTTGTGAGCTGAAGCTGCTAGTTTTTACCACAGATACGTGGGAAATGAAAATCAGTGAATATGGTTAATTAGCATACTGTACCTGCACATTCTTGTGCTGACCGGATGTGTTTTAGTTCTTTTTTTTTCAACTACTTAAAAAAAGCTGCATGTATAATGAGGCTGTTGCCTTTCTTGGAAACATTTAGGGGACAAATTAAGTAGAAACCCAAGGATTTTCTTCATATGATTCAGTTCATAGTCAGCCAAGGCTGAATTATTGTAGCAAAACAAAAATGACTAGCATTAATTTTATTATCACCCCCCATAACTGACCTTTTTATTCAGGCATATAGCACAAACCACCACTCTTTCACTAAGTCATGGTCTAAGTGCGTGAACTGAAGTTCAAACTGAACATTTGGCCAATATTCACTTCAGAAAGGATTTGAGGCATTGCAAAAACAAAAGAAATAAGTTTTGATCTGAGGCAAAGGATCTTTAAGGGCACACAAAGTTATCAAAGTGTTTCTAAGTGATAACATTATTTCACTGTGTCGCACACTGTATAATGGAGAATCCCTGGCATTGTGTACTCATTGTGTAATCTTGTCCTAATCTGCCATCTACATGCTTACCTATGTAACTTGTGTCAAACATTATCACCCGCTAAAGAACCGGTTGAAACTACCTGTTGTAACATTTATGACCTGCTGTTTTGACAAGAAATAATAGAGCAGCAAACACATGCAAAACGTCCTCATCCCTCACCTCCCCTCATTGTCTTTTCCTTGTTAAAACAGAGACAATTTTGACTATTACTAAGGTGATGTAATGTACACTATGCTTAAATACAGAAGCTTTTAGATTAGAGCTCTCACTCATATACGTATATACCTCTCTACCATGTGTATGAGTTTTCCTTGTGCACAACTTGGGTGAAGAGATGGAAGACTTCAAACCTATTTTTGAGTGTGGTGATTCATTTCTCACCCACACCGAGTATCCAGAAGTGGAGAAAAAGCATGGGAAGCATTTTGAACAGACTCAAAGGCCGCTTAATAATTTTGACCTCAACTTGACTTTCTTACAATAGCAGCAGTCATTAAAATTCATTACATCCACCAGTACAGTGGAATATCTCATGTGATATAAAATTCCCATGTAGGCTGTATTCCGCTTATATTTGAGAAACTAAATCCAGAAGATGTTAGCCCCTTGTATGACTCATTTTGTGGCAGAGAATTTTGTTTGCTTACTGACATTCCTTATTGCATCAGGATACTCCACCAAGCATCGTCCAAGTAGTGACAGAACATTCTGCTTGTTCCTTAAAGATAAATGACAGATGACCTTTCACAAGAGTTGAGGGACTTGTTCAGCTGCATTTGGCAACTAAACTAGGGGGTCATGAAGTAAAGATGTCTTTGACCAGGCCCAGTGCACACTAAAAAAAGCTCTGAAGAGGATGGACAGAGCATTAAGTAAATCCTACTGAAGCCCCGGGAGCATCTGTGGATGGGCAGTAAGCACCCGCACCCGCACAGCGCTTCATCCTGAGCCCGACTGTGATGTGAGGCTCATGATGTCCACGGCACTCTGAGCCACCAAAATACAAGAAAGAGTGACGAGCGGGAAGAGAGGCTAATGAGAATACAGAGGCAGACGGAGTTGAATAGCAGGCGACAGAGCAGATAGCGACACTGAGGGAGATGGAGCCGGAGTCAGAGGAGGGGTGACGGGCAGCCGCAGAATATGCTGTATGGAGATGGAAGTGTGGCAGAGACAGAATGCAAAAATAAAATCTTGTCTGTGTGAACTTTCCAGCAGGACTTTGAGGGGATACTAATTAGTAAGATGTGACTCCAGACAAGAAGAATAAGTTCCCAGCCCTAAGCCTTCATGCAGGGGATTAGACTCAGCCTGAACTCCTCACTCCCTCGCTCCCAGCAGCACCCTCCCAGTCGGCCACAGAAACGGAACTGCACTGTTTCACTGTCTGCCCTTCAAGTCCACACAAACCAATGCGGTGTTTCTCATCGGAGAGTGCGTTTTGGTCTTCCTTTCCTGGGACTGTCCTCCATCAGTATTAATGTAAGCACAGAAAATAATAAAAATAAAGAAAAACACAGAGGGGGAAGTTGTGTCCAAACCCAGATGGATAGAGCATTAAATTATCTTTCAAAGTCTAATGAAATAAGTGACAGAAATAATTTCCAACTACAGTATAACACATTTCAGAGCACATAGGTAAACCCTGTCATCTTATCAGCAACATGCTGAGCTCTCTTAATGCATAAAGCTGATGTATTTTTGTTCAGAGGAGAGCCATTATGTCGTCCTCAGTGCTGGCAGCATAGCCTGTGGGTTTGACCTTGGGATAAGCCATCACGTCCTGATAAAAACCAGCCAGGTGTTGACTGAAGGCTCTTCATTGATGATATGGACCAGTGGGAGGAGAATAATGATGTTACAGGTCAATGAGTGCAATATGGGCCTCGATGAGCAGCACATGATGGTCACTGGTGGAATGTACTTGTGCTGTACTTAAATACAGGATGGAGGTGATTTGCCTGAGTGTTTCCATTTTGTGCAAAATTATACATGTCCTGCACTACAGAGGAAAATATTGCACTACACTCGTCCATAGAGGTGGGTGGTACTCAGTTACGTTTACTCCTTTACATATAGTGAGTAGTTTTTTTTCCCCACAAAATGTGCTTCAGAGAGTTTGTTGTGCTTTTACTCACTCATTTGTGATGAAAAACGTACATCTACTCAGTTACATTTTCTTGTCACCTCAATGATTAAAAAGGGATGAAATAATAAAAAGAACAAAGAACAAAATCACCAGTGAAATTTAAAAAATCAAGCACACTATCAAAATGTATGAATTTAGTAACAAAATAAGTGAAAAATGGAAAATAATCACAAAAAGCAACAAAATGAAACCAAATTTGCCAAATTATCAAGAAAATTAACAAAACTGAACAAAGCAGTCAAGAAGCAGTAGCAGTCAAACTGTGAAAAACATGAACAAAACGAGTAATATGAGCAAAAAGGATGAAAATGATCAAGTAAATTAAACATAAAAATATAAATATATAAATACATATATAAAAAACAAGGAGGAATATGAGCAACGATGATCAAAAAAGTTGACAAAAATGAACAAAAACCAAAATAAGCAACAAAATTCGTAAATATAAACAAATTAAACAATGACAGTTAAAAAAACACACCAAAAAAGTAAAAAAAAGAACACAATTACCAACAAAATGAATAAAATAAGTAACAAAATCACCAAAAAGACCAAAATAATATTTGAAATAAACCTTTATGACCAATATAAGGCTGTATATTAGGTTTCTATGAGATACTATTTTACTCTTACTCATGTACCTGTTTTTATGAGTACTTCTACTTGAGTCAAACAATACTTTTACTTGAGCATTGTTTCTGTTTACTCTGCCCACTACTGCTCGTATGGCAGCTTTAGTTACAAGTTACTTTTAAAATGAATGCATTAAATAGTAATCCAGCGGTTCTTATGCAAAAACGCATTGTGCCGCGGGGGTCACCTTTCAGTTCCTTTGTTAAAAACTCCACCAAACAGAGATTGTCCCACACATTTCAGTTTCATTTTAATAGATCATCCTGTATCACGACAAAAAATCAAAGATTAGAGCAAAAGTCAAAGCACAGAAAACAGATGTGTATTTGTGGACTGTTTTTCTTTCCTCTCCTATTAATCATGTGATGAGCTGTTAGATTTTTCCAGTGTCCCTGTTTGATCATAAAACCAAATAAAAATTTCAAACTAAATTCCAGCAGCTATGACACCAACAGGATGCCCTAAAAATACAGCTGAGGATTAATAACACACAGTAATCAATAATATACGAGTCACAAGGACCACACAGGTTCTTTTACTTTGATACTACATTTCCCTGCTAATATCTACTGTACTGTATGTACTTGGTGCAGTTCTTAAACTTAAGGAGCGCTGTTTACACTATGTTTTTTTTGTTTTGCTTAAGACAAAGATAGTGGACAGTGGATTCGTGTGGTTTATTCTTCTTCTGTACTGTGGTCACACAAAAGATATTAAAGACATTCTTTTTACAACCTTTGAAACACTTCCAGGTACATTCAGACCAAAAATTTGTCACAAGTGAAATAGCCCATTCTCTTTTTATCCCCTTGTCCATAAACCAAAAAGGATGTTTCACTACGAAGCTCTCAACACAGAGGTACTGTATAGTCTGACCCTTCAGCGCACCGGTGGTAACAGACGACATGTTTCTGTGCAGCATGTCGCTAACTAGAGCAATGTTGTTAACTGGAGCACTCCCTGGTCCGCTGCCATGCCTCAAAAAAAGTACGCTACAATGCCAAAGCTATGCATCAGAAAAGCTGCATCACGGAGCCAAGAACAATCTGGAGTTTGCGGGATTGAAAGACACCAAAACTTTCTCGACATCAGCCCTAGATTGCAGAACGGGATGACAAGGTGCTCCTTATTTTTCACTGGAAGCATAAGGCCTCAGTGCGCCGAAGCACTCCCGTGGCCCCTTCATCTGCTGCACCTTGTCTTTTTTTCAGTTTCAGCTACATCCACAGCTCAGTCGCCTCTCAGGTCCATTCTCTAGTCATCCCAAGCGCCCTGCACAGAGTGCTCCCTGACCCTTCTGCCATTTACTGTTTGTACACACAGGCTGCAGACACATGAGTCTAATAACAGAGGGACCTGTTGTAAAGCACATCATCATTGGACACGTTTTTTTTTGTTTCTCAGGAAAATAAGTTGTTTACTCTTGATGCTGCTTTGGTTACATGTCTCCATGCCTTAATTTCACTTGCTTTTAAATATATGATGAAGGTAAAAGACGAAGGAGGTAAAATCAGAGGGGAAAATGTCTGAATTTATACTGTAAATGCACACCTTTCTTCTGCAGCTCTCACCTCTTGGTCCAAATCACAACACTAAATTTAAAGAGTAATGAGAGGGATCAGTAATTACAGCTGTCAATCATGCATTTAAACCTTCAATCTGATCAAAAATGCCTGTGATTAACCATAGTCCGTGCCTGACCTGTGAAGCCAATGAACTCGGCACAATTAAACTCATGGAATGCAACTTTAACAGAAACATACTGTGATAACTAAGGTTTCAAGTATTTTCTATTCTTAAAACAGGTCTAAAAATAATGCCAAAGTATCCAAATTCTCGCTGTCAATTCAAAATGCACAGCTGTTTGTCAGATCACCGCACCTGAAACTCGCCGTTTGGATTTCTGGATATTTGTCATGTCAAAAATATATAATCATTCTCCTCATTCAATCATTCAAGACTCTCCAAGTCCACCAGAGTCACCAAAATTATCCTGATGTCCTGGTATAATGTACTGAGGAGTCTACGTGATGGCATCCATGGCACAGAGAGGAAATGGGCATCATCAACAGCAGCTCATTTGCATTTATAGCAATGAACACAGAAACAGCCGGTTTGATGCAGGACTGAAAACCAGGAGGAGATGTACTGTAAAATGAATAATCCCTGTGGTATTCTGAGCTGAAATTCAAAATATAAAATATGCTGTACATTCGACGGACATGTGAGAATTAAATTAACTTCTTCCAAAGGGAACACCGTGTCTCATTCAAGAGGTTTCAAACAGCTGGAAATGCTTTATGCATAAAGTTTTACCCTACTCTGTGCAGGAAAAACATTCTATTTTTTGATCAGCCTTCTTTTATTAGAGGTGAGACAAAATATTGATAAAGGAATATATTGCATTACTTCCTCCTGCAACATGTTATCCATATGCTAGCGCAAAAGTACAGTATTGATGTTTTTATTATAAGCAATGGCACAAGTGGACAATTACAGTGAACACATGGGTTTAGGAGGCATTAAAGGTGCAGTCTACAATGTTGGGAATCTAGCTCTTAGCCAGTCATTTGTCACGGTCCACCGTAAATAATTACATGACCAGCCAGTCAACACAGCTTACAACCGCATAGTTGCATCACTTGGGGATTTAAAAACAGTCATACCTGTAACTAACGGAGGTAGTAACTCTAGATTTTCTAACCACAGGATGCCTGAGGTAAAAAATTTAAAAAAGAACAGACATGCTAGCTTGACAACTGTGAGGCTGCAAGCTGAGTTGACTGGTAGGTCATAATATTGATGTGGCATGAACGATCGGCTACTAGCTAGTTTGCCAATGTTGTAGACAGCACCTTTAAGCAAACACTATGGAGTTGCTGGACATTGTTTTAACTAAATTTTGCCTTTTATGGCATTTTTTCTAGTTTTAGCTACACTCACACACACAATAGATTTATACCTGCGATGATTAATTCAAACCACTAACTGAATTAGCACTTATTTTGAGAAGCCCAAATTCTCTTAAACCAGTTTCTTAAATGAAATATTTTCTTGTATGTCTAATCCTCTGTGGCAGTGAACTAAATATTGTTGGCTTGGGGACCGAACAAAACTCTTAAGAATGTTATTTGGAAGCGACGACTGACATTATTCAAGATTTTCCGACATTTTACAACAAATCAATTTATAAAGTAAATGGTTGTCAGATGAATCAATAGTGAAAAGATCTTATTTGCAGCATTAGATAATCATAGATGATGAATGTACTGTATGTATCTCTTTATCATTGTTATGTAGTGCATAGCAGATTTAAAACATGATGAAGCAGGATTTCTCTGAATACTGTAACATGGACTTTCCCTTGCAGAAACACCTAATTTTGCCGCATACGCCGGGATCATCGCAAGGTTAATTCAGATACAGAACCAATCATTCACGTATACAGCTAAGGGAAATTTAGACTCCCCAGTCTATCTAATTTGCATGTCCTTCGAGAACTGAAGAAATCTGGAACACCTATAGAAAACCCTCATAGAGTCCAGAAAGGAAAGGCCAATGCGGTGCAGCCAAGCCTGGGTCCTTCTTAGCCTGTTTTCCAGCTCCACAGCAAACCACAGAGGAACTCATATCGACACTGACTGAATCCACCACTATCTAAATATGCTGATGTGAAAGTACAGTAAGGGAATTCTCTTTTTGCTTCAACACACTCCGTAAGAATGCAGAGCTTGTTTACAATACAAAAAACAACTGTACTTTATGCCGACATGAAGGAAGATGTTTAATTCAGGTTTTCTCTGCGGTTCTTCTCAAAGGAGGCCCGAACACATACATGATCACACACACAACTCCGCGCTGTATCACATGGCTTTGATAAATGAATAATGAGGATATTCTCTGTGCGACTGCAATGCGCGGAGGCCACCGCTACGGACTCATTCAAATGAAGCCAAATGTCATGTCAAATTCAGCAATCAGGTCCTTTTCAGCATGTCACATCCAATTAAGCACAGACACACAAACACACAAAGCAGCAAGCGTGCCACAACCTCACACAGACTGTATTAATATTTAGTGTTTGCAAAGACACTGAATAATCTATCGTTGAGCTCTCATCATTACCCATTTAACGGTGATAATAAACTGAAAATCACTTAGTCATGTCCTCTGACGCCATGTTTGTTTCCCTCTCTGCTCGGCTCGCGACTCAAGTCATCCATCCTTCGTGCAACGGTAAATATGGGCACTCATTAGTGCCTGGATTTTTACTTCTCAGACACACAGACAAGCATGCGTTTATAATGAATGCACATACCAGCGGCAGCAGAATCACAAATTCAAACAATCACATAAACAGACATAGTCACAAGGCTCTAACAGGGCAGATAGCAGTAAAGATAAGGGATGGTTGTACCTTTGTTTCTACCTACAGTTTTTGGAGAGGAAGGGGATCCATAGAGGTAAACGTAGGAAGAGTGACATCCCGTGTGAGGCATCGGAGAAAGACAGCAGAAAGTGGGAAGAAGCTATTGTTAGTCTACAGTAAGCCTCAACACTGCCAGCTGACACTTTCATGCAAATTGTTGACAGTCATGCAAATGGTGAAAAAATGGGAGAAGCGTATGTGAGCAGCACGCTCAGCATACACAACGGACACGTCACAATTTCGGCCCGCAAGTCTTTTCTTTCTTTCTTTTCTCTGCTCGTTGAAGAGCTGCACCTGTAAAAGTTGTGGTACAAACTAGATTTGTTTGGGCTTTAAGGTTCCTGCTGGCAGCTTGGTGGCACACAGCTGGAAGTTGCCGGTGCTTTTTGTTTTGTTTAGTTGGATATGAAAACGGAAAAAGTCAGACTTGCTGACAAATTTGTGTGCAACTTCCAAAAAAGTGCAGTACTTTGCCTCTGTGAGTTATTCTTAAAAACTGGCTGTATTTAATTTTAAAAATCAAACCTTTTACTCGAAAACAAAACTGCATTTTTATTGTTTGTTCACTCTAATCTTTGACTTCCATGAGAGATGCCAGAATGAAAGTACCATACCAGATGTTTTAAATGATGATATTTTGAATAAAATTACCATAAACAAGTCATAACCGAGATTTGTTCTAGGATGGAATGTAAGTTATTGCGTTCAGCATATAACATCATATATTTCTGATGAATAAAGAAATTGTTCGGAGTTCAGTTCATCACCAAAATAAGTAGCTTTGGCTGGAAAGACAGAAAAGAGATGCATTTAAAAACAGGTGCTGAAAAGAGAAGCACTTAAGAATGCTGGGAAATGAATGCTGTGCACGCTGTGGTTCCACATGTGGCCCCTCCCCTGTGACTCCTGTGGCTTTGTGCATTGACAGAAGTGACACATTAATGAATCAAAATGATCAAAAATAAGCACTAAAGCTGAAAAAAAAAGAAAACATGGCCTACACAATGAACAAAAATTAAGACAACACTGATCCACAAAATGAACAAAAGCATCAAGAAAATGAGGATTAAACAATTGAATAAATTAAATGATGAAAAAACTAAGACAATGAACAGAAATAAGCAACATTCTGATCAAAATTATGGAAAACAAACTTGAGCCTGATTAAAATAATTAGGACAATGAATTTAAAAAAAACCCACAAATGTGACAAAAATAATAAATCAACTGAATGAAAACGGATACAAAAAAAATTAACACATATTCAACAACACGAAATAGTTATGTAAATCAATATGAACAAGAAAGTGAACAAAACCAAATGAAAATAATGAACAAACCAAACAAAAAAACAAGCAAATAATCTGCAAAATGAACAAACCAAATAATAATTATATTGGTGTTAACATGTTTCCAACTAAAACATGCATCATATGTCATGCAAAAGGTTCTAATATTATTTGTGGCTCAAGACAGTGTTGTACTGTACTTTTTTTTTCTGTCCAAAAATGGCTCATTAGATTGTAAAGGTTTCTGACCCCTCATCTAGACTGACCATAATGACAAATACCATAAAGTGACAACATCTGAATAAATTTGAATTTTTTTTGTCTTAAAGTGATTGATTCCATATACATAGGGCAAATGTTTCAGATGTTCTGGAGCCTATGACTTACACTTCAAGTTTTATTATTATTTTAGCAAAACCTGACGCTATCGGGTCACACAGACTTAAAGCGAACTTCGAGGAAGCAGGAAACATCTCATGTCTAACAGATGATATTAGAAATGATCGTTTGAATTCTAAACTTTTCAAAAGGGGTGAAAGAACAGATGTAGATTTGACCATTTTTAATGAGGTCAGTGACCTTGTAGAGCTTTATTATGTCTTTTAATATTACCAGTGGGGGCTTTTAATAGACTGCAGATTTTCTTTATGCCTCCCAAACCTCTGTTCTCCTACATCTAAGCTGTCTCTCCAAATTGCAGTGATTGACCCAGAGTCCTCCTTCCCTGCTTTTCATCCCCACGCCCCTCCCTGCTGTGTCACTGCAGAGGTTGTGAAGAAACAGTGGAGTGTGTCACTGCATGTTAGCTGTGCAACTGAGAACACTACACGATTATGTAATACACAGAAACCTGGGTGAAACCAGGGCGAAGAGACACAGAAGAAGAGAGGGAGAGACAGAGACGGAGAGAGAGACAGAGAGGCAAAGGTGAGATGAGAACATGTTATGATGACATGCACCCCCCCCCCAAAAAAAAGAAAAAAAAAACACACAACACACCCTCCCACTTCTCTGCAGCAACAATGGGAGTACTGAAACACACAACTGCACACAGGTAGTGAAGGCACACTGCCTTAAATTATGCCTCAGAACCAAGCCAAGCGGAGAGTGAGCAAAAAAATAATAGAGATCCCAAACAGAAAAAAAAAAAAAAACAGAAAGCAAGAGAGTACCTTGTTCTGCCTTCAGGTGTGCGAGGCCTTGAAAAGAGACATCAGACAGACAGGAACAGAGAGAAAATTTAAGAACAAGAACACACCAATACTGAAGTTGTATTGTTATTATGCATGCTTTACCTCACGGCAAACCATGGCTAACACGCTAAAAGCAAAGCTTTCCCAAATGAATGTGAAAGCTTTTCATTCAAACAGACAAGTGGCTAATAAATAAAGTAACATAGTAAGTGAAAGTAAAGTAGCTCTGCTGATTGTTTACTTAGAACATTTCAGTTAATAACACAATTCAATTACTGGTACATTTCACTTTGCGTTAAAACCTGAAAGCATCAACCATTCAGCTCTGGAAAAATGATTGGAATACTGATTTTACTGCATCTACATCGGAGACATTTTAATAAAATGGACCCAAACCTTCAAAACACACCAAGAATTGTCACAACATCTATGTTTACACTGATATAGAATATAAACTGGGAATATAAAAAGGATTCATTGTAAACTGCTGGGCCTAAAACTTCTCAGCATCTAATTAAATACATGCTTGCAATCTGAGCAGTCAATTGTTCCTATGATTCTAAGACCATAAGTTTGTGAAGCACAAATTTAGGAATAATGCACAGAAAACAAACAAATATCGATTTTTAAATCATATATCACAGTAGCAATTAAGCATCTGACATTAAAGGCCCCATATTTTAACATTAAAGGTGCACTCTATGATGTTGGGAATCAACCTAATCGCCGATGGTTTGACCATTATAAATGATTAGACAAGCAAACTGACAGTCAACACAGTTTACAACCTCATAGGTGCATCAGTTCATCCTGAAACAGCTGTAGCTGCTACAGAACAAGCAACTGTTGCTTATCTAACTACAGGGTGATTCCTTCAACATCTAGTACAGAAAAGAACAGACATGACAATTGTGAGGTTGTAGGCTGAGTTGACTGGCAGGTCAGCTGTTGAATTATTTATATTGGACCATCTTAGGGTACGTTCACGCCTGTTAGTCCGGTCCAGTGGTTCGATTGGACCCACAAGTTGTTACAATGTTTCAATTCTCAACGAGTTCGGAGCAAATTCACACCGTTTTTGCAAACGAACCAACCACTATGGATGTTGTATATGTCCCCCCCCCCAACTCATGTGGCGGCTCTGTTTACAAAATGCTGTGTTTTGGGTTTCATACTGTAAGTGGGAGCTGATTGGCACAGCATCTTTAGAGGGAAAAATCCTGCAGACAAAAATATCGGATTTAGCTTTATTTCAGAATAATGAATGTACTATTTTACTTATTCTTGTGGCGATTTTTTATTGTCATCATTTGTTTGTGCAAAAAGCACAAATACCGCTGTTGTTCCAGCGTGGAAATCATATTTGGGTCGAAAACACTGTGCGCTTCTTGTTGACACGGAGAAGACGTTTCAAAAGACGCTGACATAGAGAAGTTTACTAGCTTCTTGAAATGTACGTTACAGCTTGGTACTGAAACCTTACTTCAAAAAGTGCTACATTACAGACAGCTGGACCGAACCGGGTCCAGTCAGCGTTCTCACCATCAGCGAATCGCACCGCAGTTCGGATGGAGGCGTACCGAACCGTACCGAGACCACCTCGAAAAGGTGGTCTCGGTCCGGTTCTTTAGTCCAGACACAATCAAACTGGTCCAAT